>WNWK01016099.1:0-25021 GCA_009830355.1 Cherax destructor
AATTTTGCAACATAGAATGACAGTTTCAGAATGGGGCCTCCGACAGTCAAAGGGTCCATTCAAAATTTTACATACCACTTAAGAATTTGTACAGAACCTTTGTAACATAGCATGCTCTTAATTCGTGAAATGGCTCATATTTTATATGTGAACAAATAGGGCATCAGAGGGTGAATAAATTTGGGGTGGGTGGAAGGAGGTGCAGAAGACAACCCAGGAAGGATTGGCAGGAATGTGTGAAAAAAGTTGCATGGTAGGGGCTTCTCCAAGCATGATAAATTAGACTACCATATATTGAAAAAGGTGTGCTTCTATGTTTCAGGAGTCCAGCTGTAGGTCGTCGAATGAGTGAGGGCAGCAACTCTATTAAGGATCACACAAGTGATGCTGAATGTGATCTGCGCTGGTGAGACACATACTACCCACCCTAAAACCAATAAAGGCCTCTATTGAGCACCAACATGGTAGTGAAAACTACTGTACATAACTAATGAGAGCTGTCATGGGTAAATTATCATTATATAAAGAAGTTCAAAGGTAAAACCACATACCAAATACGACCAGGAATCACCTTGTGTGACTTCCAGGCAAGATAAACATCAACACCCATCATAATAATACTCTGTATACTCTAAATTTTGCTAGTTTATCAAAATTGTTTATGCCACATTGTGAGTAGCTACCTATGACAGGTGCCTGCATTAGTAACACCAGTGTTCCAACACCAAGCAGGCAATTATGCTAAACTAGATTGTTGGCATGCATCTGTCTCCAAGATACCAAACAACTGAAGGGTCTAATCATAAATGGTTATGGACTTCTATTACATTTTGTTAAATGATCTCTTAATTCTTATATCAAGAACACAGATTCCATATTAAACCTAGAAGTACAGAAAGTGATAACAGAGAAATGAGAATGTGTGACAATAAAGAATCCCACTTGATCTGATGTCCTTAAAATATACTATTGTAACAAAAATTGTAAAAAAAAATTTTTTTAAATAAATACAGTACAGCCTCTCCTCACTTAGCAATGTACTCGTTTACCAATGCCTCTGACTTATGATGGGCTCTCTGACCAGTATTCATACCTAAATAATGTATATTAGAGCTGATTTCCTCTACGTATTCTGTTTATTTCAATATACAGTACACTACTGTATAAACATTTAAAAATATACCAGAAATGTTATAAATTGTGCAAAGGTGACATTAAAACAATATCGAAGATGGTTGACACAAACTCTCTACCATTATAGTATGCTCCTCACTTAGCGACGAATTTGTTTAATGACGTGGTCTTAGGAATGGAACTCCATCGTTAAGTGAGAAGAGGCTGTATTAAAATTAGCATTACTGATATATAGTGCTTTATACAGTGGACCCCCGAGTTTCGTAAAAACTTCACTCCTGAAGTCTGCTCAAGTGCCATTACCGAACGAATTTACTCCCTTAACCCTTAAACTGTCCACACGTAGATATACGTTTACTCGCGTACTGCTCCGAACGTAGATCTACGTTTTTTTTCAAATGCTTTTAACCTTGCCACGATAAGCCTGAGTTGCCTAGAGATTAGAGAATGGGTCTGTGCACCCACTGTGTGCAGTATTACAAAATTTGGGAATGACAAACAAAATGCACTCTTCATTTTAAACAAAAAGAACAATTTATTTTTTTCTCAAAATATTCGGAGCAGTACGCGAGTAAACGTAGATCTACGTTTGGACAGTTTAAGGGTTAAGGAAAAATTTCACGTAGGTTAGTCTATTTCAGACCCCCAAAAATACACTTCCACAAGAACTTACAAAATTATACTTACATAATTGCACGATTTCCGGGGTATTCGTTAACCGAGGGTCCACTGTATACAGTATACAAATTTGCAGAATTAACATATACTACATACAATATGCATCAGCATTACTGAAATCTTCTGACATCCTAATATATAAATAATATATATTATTATTAATCTTTCCATTAAGTTTCTATTTCAGATATGTAAATAATAAATGAATAATTATCCTACACTAAAAAAATACCAGAATATAATGTGGAAACATGTCCTCAGTGTGGCTTCCTCATAGCAGTGTTATAAATGAAACATAAAAGTAAGTACCAACACCTGTGATTCACATCCCAGCAGTTGCTTATCTGTCTGTATGAGAAACTTAGTTTAGAGATCAGATTTACGAACTAGCTTTAAATATTTCATGGAATTTTATTTATTATTATGACCATTATTATTATTATAATCAAAAGAAGCGCTAAATTATGACCATTATTATTATTATTATATTATTGTGACAGCATTATTATCATTATATTACAGAGCATGAGGAATGAGAGGTAATCAGGTTTTAATCTGAGAAAGGGGATACTAGCAAAAATTCCTTGAATTAAGAGCATTTCACCAGCATCAGAGCACTCTCCCCACTTCCTTGAAGGATATTCAGTACATATAAGCCTCTATTATATGAATGCTAAATAATAGCAACTACTGGTCTCTTGGGCAGGTTCTGCCAGTTATGAAAGATGTAGACAGACAGTCATCTCTAAAAATTTGTGAGGGTTACTTTCCTGGAGGTTCCATGAAACTAAAGTCTTAATGGCACAAAATTACATCTGCATAACAATTTTTGTCCGATTTGGGTTCATTTTTTGCTTCAGGGACTATATTCTTGTAATGTGCTGCTAATTTGGTTGCTCTTTGAACTCATAAGAAACAAAAACAATAATAAAGATGTTTGAGCGTGGGGAAAGCCAATGAGCTACAGAAACAATGGTATAGTTAGGGAGGTGCAGGCAGAACGGTTGCTCTCCCTGATCACATTCGGTAACTTCTTTTGCCCCTTGCCTTTTTCAGCTGCTGTAGCCTTCCTGATTTTGTACATATTTTGAAACACTTCAAAAATATGTCTGGAGATTTTCTTCAACTGTAGAACCGTAAAAGATAAGGCTATCAACAGAAGGTCAACGTCTAGAGGAATTTACCCATAATATATAGTACTTATGAGGAAATCACACATTTTCTTACTAATTTAAATGGATATTTGAAATCAACTAAGCTTTACTACTAACTGTTATTTAAAAAATAGAATTTGTTAGCTTTTAGTTGTCATTGCATTTTAAATCAACTTTCGATAAAAACATTCATAAAAGCACAAAACATCAAATATTACTATGAAATAACATGTTTTGACATCTAAAAATGTAACAGTCAAAACACTGCCTAAGACCTCAAAATTCACATTTGTTGGCACCTTTTTCTATGTGCTTGCTTCTGAAGTTAGAACCAGACTGTGCTACTGCAGAAAAACATTGGATAATTGAATCTGTTTGCTGGTTACCCATCAGTAAAGTAGCTGGATAATTGAGAACCGCAAATAAGGAAGCCAGCGTATTGTAGAGATGACTGGGTATGCTGAATATGTCGTAACTTTGTTTATTCATGTCTAAACTCTAAAATAACTTTAAAAGTAATGGCAAATAATAATCAAAATGAAGATGTTATGTTTTAAATAATACCCTGAGAGATAAGCGATTGACTCATGGACTAATAAATTTGACCAATGAACAATGAGCCTTTAATTACTGGTGGTCGAAATCTCATGTTTGGTACTAGTTCGTCACTTATCAGCGACTAAATAAAACAGTTGTTGATGAATCGTTGATTACTTGAGAGATACGATATGCACTGCTGGTGAGTTTTATCGTATCAGGCACTGTTGTTTGTTAAGTGTCAGTTGCTGTCATCTTATGCCTGGCACTGTCAAAAATAAAGGAAAACGCTTGAAGAGGAAAGCAGACCACTACCTGCTGAAAGTGCCTGATCAGCCAAGTTGTGATGGTTATATGATCCTATGGGACACTAGCAGCAACAGCCTGGTTGACCAGATAGTCAACAAAGAGTATGGCCTATAACTGAGCTGCAAGTGTAGAAGGACCTTGAAACTAGTCACAGGTTTGTTTTGTCTGGCACAGGTAAACTGTTCACTAGTTACTTGTGACCCTCATGTCAGGCACTGCATAGGCACTGATCAATTGTCTGAAGCCATTGATAAATTATGATCAGACATTAATCATTGATGACCCTCCCACAATGTACAACATAGTCCCAGAATTGTCTACTTTTGTCTCCTTCGCCTCGTGAATCCGTCTCTGTGATAATATTGCCAAATCTGTGAATGTTTCCAGCAGTTTACCTGCAGACTTATATAAATCATATACTTGGTATTAATATATATTAACTATATATTTGAAATTAGTTCTGTACATAAATCACACTTGGCATTGTTTCTGTAAATAATATTAAATACCTGGTGTTATGTCTGTACATGAATTATATTAATATATATCCATATACAATGTTTCCAGCATATGCTACAGCTGGTTAAAACTAAATTTTACCAAAAATTCTGGTCATGGGACAGCTAAATACGTACCCAAAACCAGACCCAAGACTTATAACGTGTTGAGATGTTTTCACTAATATAGGTGTTTATACTGTGGTATCTTTATACAGATAACTCATATCAACTTTCTGTTTGTATGCCCTTGATGTATTTTCATAATAAATTCAAAATACATTATTGTTTAATTTTCCTTTTAATACTGACAGTACCAGAAAGTGGCCAGTACGCATGTACCACTTCAAGCAGTCAGTTACAGTTACAATACTGAAATGATCTTTGTTCTAACACTCACCCTCCCATCATTTCTCTCTTCCTCTCTTTCTCTTGGCCCTGAAGCACTCTCCAACATTCACTTTATAAAACTATACCATATAAAAATCCTTATTGCTGTTACAGTATTATATTCATAAAAGTACAGTGGTACCGCGAGTTACGATATTTTTTCGTTCGAGAATGCTGTTCAAGTGCCATTACCAAACGAATTTATCCCCATAAGGAATAATGTAAAATAGACTAGTCCTTTTACACCCCCAAAAATATACCTACAAAAGCATTTAAAAAATAAACATACATAAAAGGGCGATTTTGGGGACCATCGTAACTCGAGGTACCACTGTATATGGTGATCAATAGAATTTTGTAGAATATGAAATACTGTACATATGAGTATTCCTAAATTCTTGTACTTAATATATTGTAGAGACCCAAATAAACTGGTGCTTGCAGTCCTGAAAACAGGCATTTTACATTCCCCTCTTAAAAAAATCTTGGCTCTGAAACGTGAAAAAAATTGCAAGCAATTGACTAACAAACAATAGTTTCCAACAATGTAAAAAAAAAAAATTAACAGGCAATAGTCATACATGTAGCATCACCCCTACTCTGGTAAACATGACACAGAAGTACAGAGCCCTCTCAGTAACCCACAGACCATGACAGAGGGAAGTGGTGTCGCACTCACAATTTTCCCCTTTTGCCCTGTACAACCGTCTACTTTTTACACCATCAACAGCAGATCCTGTCAATCACAATGGGTTGGTATAGGCTTTGTATGGAGGATAAGAGACTTGCATCACTCTCCTGGACCGTGGAGTCCCTGCATTGGATATCGCAGACAGGCTAACTGCATCCCACAGTCTACTGAAATGCCACGAACTACAAGATAATTGACTAGCTGCTGGAATTTAACCCCAGCATATTTTTTTTTTTTCAACAAGTCGGCCGTCTCCCACCGAGGCAGGGTGACCCAAAAAGAAAGAAAATCCCCCCAAAAAAAATACTTTCATCATCATTCAACACTTTCACCACACTCATACATAATCACTGTCTTTGCAGAGGAGCTCAGATACGACAGCTGAGAATTGTCCCTCCCAGCTGTCACTATTCCAGACCCCTCCTTTAAAGTGCAGGCATTGTACTTCCCATTTCCAGGACTCAAGTCCAATTAAATCAATTAACTGGTTTCCCTGAATCCCTTCACAAAATGTTACCCTGCTCACACTCCAACAGATCGTCATGTCCCAAAAACCATTCGTCTCCATTCACTCCTATCTAACACGCTCACACATGCTTGCTGGAACTCCAAGCCCCTCACCCACAATACCTCCTTTACCCCTTCCCTCCAACCTTTTCTAGGACGACCCCTACCCCGCCTTCCTTCCCCTAGAGATTTATACGCTCTCCAAGTCATTCTACTTTGATCCATTCTCTCTAAATGACCAAACCACCTCAACAACCCCTCTTCAGCCCTCTGACAAATACTTTTAGTAACTCCACACCTTCTCCTAATTTCCACATTCCGAATTTTCTGCATAATATTTACACCACACATTGCCCTTAGACAGGACATCTCCACTGCCTCCAGCCTCCTCCTCGCTGCAGCATTTGCAACCCATGCTTCACACCCATATAAGAATGTTGGTACCACTATAATTTCGTACATTCCCTTCTTTGCCTCCATGGATAACGTTTTTTGTCTCCACAGATAGAGTGAATGATGATGAAAGTTTTTCTTTTTCGGGCCACCCTGCCTTGGTGGGAATCGGCCGATGTGTTAATAAAAAAAAAAAAAAAAAAAAAAGATACCTCAACGCACCACTCACCTTTTTTCCTTCATCAATTCTATGGTTAACCTCATCCTTCATAAACCCATCCGCTGACACGTCAACTCCCAAATATCTGAAAACATTTACTTCTTCCATAATCCCTCTCTCCAATGTGATATCCAATTTTTCTTTATTTAAATCGTTTGATACCCTCATCACCTTACTCTTATCTATGTTCACTTTTAACTTTCTACCTTTACACACTCTCCCAAACTCGTCCACTAACCTTGCAACTTTTCTTTAGAATCTCCCATAAACACAGTATCATCAGCAAAAAGTAACTGTGTCAACTCCCATTTTGCATTTAATTCTCCATAATTTAATCCCACCCCTCTCCCCAACACCCTAGCATTTACTTCTTTTACAACCCCATCTATAAATATATTAAACAACCATGGTGACATTACACATCCCTGTCTAAGACCTACTTTTACCGGGAAGTAATCTCCTCTCTCCTACACACCCTAACCTGAGCCTCACTATCCTCATAAAAACTCTTTACAGCCTTCAGTAAATTACTACCTATTCCATACACTTGCAACATTTGCCACATTGCTCCCCTATCCACTCTATCATATGCCTTTTCTAAATCCATAAATGCAATAAAAACTTCTCTACCTTTATCTAAATACTGTTCACATATATGCTTCACTGTAAACACTTGATCTACACATCCCCTACCCACTCTAAAGCCTCCTTGCTCATCTGTAATCCTACTCTCTGTCTTACCTCTAATTCTTTCAATAATAACCCTGCCATACACTTTACCTGGTATACTCAGTAAACTTATTCCCTATAATTTTACACTCTCTTTTATCCCCCTTCCCTTTATATAAAGGAATTATACATGCTCTCTCCCAATCCCTAGGTACCTTCCCCTCTTTCATACATTTATTAAACAATAATACCAACCACTCCAGCACTATATCTTCCCCTGCTTTTAACATTTCTGTCATGATTCCGTCAATTCCAGCTGCTTTACCCCCTTTCATTCTACGTAATGCCTCACGCACCTCCCCCATACTCACATCCTGCTCTTCTTCACTCCTAAACGATGTTGTACCTCAGTGGCCAGTACATGAAATTACCGCCTCCCTTTTTTCATCGACATTTAAAAGTTCCTCAAAATATTCCCGCCATCTACCCAATACCTCCAGCTCCCCATCTACTAACTCCCCTACTCTGTTTTTAACTGACAAATCCATTCGTTCCCTAGGCTTTCTTACCTTGTTTATCTCACTCCAAAATTTTTTCTTGTTTTCATCAAAATTTCTTGACAGAGCCTCTCCCATTCTTTCATCCGCTCTTCTTTTGCACTCTCTCACCACTCTCTTCACCTTTCTTTTACTCTCCATATACTCTGCTCTTCTATTAACACTTCTGATTTGTAAAAACCTCTCATAAGCTACCTTTTTCTCTTTTATCACACCCTTTACTTCTTCATTCCACCACTCACTCCTCTTTCCTCCTGCACCCACCCTCCTATAGCCACAAACTTCTGCCCCACATTCTAATACTGCATTTTTAAAACTATCCCAACTCTCTTCTACCCCCCCACTACTCATACTTGCAGTAGCCCACCTTTCCGCCAATAGTTGCTTATATCTCACCCTAACTTCCTCCTCCCTTAGTTTATACACTTTTACCTCTCTCTTACTTGCTGTTGCCATTTTCTTTTTGTCCCATCTACCTTTTACTCTAACTGTAGCTACAACCAAATAATGATCTGATATATCCGTTGCCCCTCTATAAACATGCACATCCTGAAGCCTACCCATCAACCTTTTATCCACCAATACATAATCCAACAAACTACTTTCCTTACGTGCTATATCATACATTGTATATTTATTTATCCTCTTTTTCATAAAATATGTATTACTTATTACCAAACCTCTTTCTACACATAGCTCAATTAATGGTTCCCCATTTACATTTACCCCTGGCACCCCAAATTTACCTACTACTCCATCCACAACATTTTTACCCACTTTAGCATTTAGATCCCCAACCACAATTACTCTTTCACTTGGTTCAAAACTCCCACACACTCACTCAACATTTCCCAAATCATCTCTCTCCTCTACACTTCTCTCTTCTCCAGGTGCATAAACACTTACTATAACCCACTTTTCACATCCAACCTTTATTTTACTCCACATAATCCTTGAATTTATACATTTATATTCCTTCTTTACCTGCCATAACTGATTATTCAACATTATTGCCACTCCTTCTTTAGCTCTAACTCTATTTGAAACCCCTGACCTAATCCCATTTATTTCTCCCCACTGAAACTCTCCTACCCCCTTCAGCTTTGTCTCACTTAAAGCCAGGACATCCAGCTTCTTTTCATTCATAACATCTACAATCATCTCTTTCTTATCATTCGCACAACATCCACGCACATTCAAACATCCCACTTTGACGGTTTTCTTCTTTTCTTTTTAGTAAGCTATACAGGAAAAGGGGTTACTAGCCCATTGTTCCCAGCATTTTAGTTGACTTTTACAACACGCATGGCTTACGGAGGAAAGATTCTTATTCCACTTCCCCATGGATATGAAAGGAAAAGCAATAAGAACAAGAACTATTAAGATAAAATCAAAGAAAACTCAGATGAGTGTGTATTCATAAATGTGTACATGTTTGTGTAGCGTGACCTAAGTGTAAGTAGAAGTAGCAAGACGTACCTGAAATCTTGTATGTTTATGAGACAGAAAAAAGACACCAGCAATCCTACCATCATGTAAAACAGTTTCAGGTTTCTGTTTCACAGTCACCTGGCAGGATGGTAGTACCTCCCTGGGTGGTTGCTGTCTACCAACCTACTACCTTATACCCCAGCATATACTGTACATTATATGGGTGAGGGAATGTGGAGACCAGACAAACTAGTAAGATTAAAAAATCTTTTTTTTTTTTTAAACACATTGACCATCTCCCATCGAGGCATAGTGACCCAAAAAAGATAACACTATCATTCAATACTTTCACCATCATTTGGTGTTTATAAGTAGATCTTTCTTCCCCCACCCAAAAAAAAAAAAGAAGAAAGATCTACAGTGGACCCTCGGTTTTCGTTGAAAATTCTTTCCAGAATGCTGTTTGAGTGCCATTACCAAACGAATTTGTTCCCATAAGGACAAATGTAAATTAGATTAGTCATTTCAGACCCCCCAAAAGTACACTTACAAAAGCACCTACGAAAATACACTTACATAATTGTTCGAGTTTGGAGGTGCACGAAAACCGAGGGTCCACTGTACTCATAAACACGAAATGTATCAAAAGATGCACACAAAAAACAGAGTACTCACCTAATTGTGGTTGCAGGGGTCGAGACTCAGCTCCTGGCCCCGCCTCTTCGCTGTCCGCTACTGGGTCTCTGCTCTCCCTGCTCCATGAGCTTTATCATACCTTGTCTTAAAACTATGTATGGTTCCCGCCTCCACTATATCGTTCGCTAGACTATTCCACTTCCTAACTACTCTATGGCTGAAGAAGTGCTTCCTAACATCCCTTTGACTCATCTGAGTCTTCAGCTTCCAGTTGTGTCCCCTTGTGTCTGTGTTCCCTCTATGGAACATCCTGTCTCTATCTACCTTGTCAATTCCCCGCAGTATTTTGTATGTCGTTATCATGTCTCCTCTAACCCTTCTGTCCTCCAGTGTTGTTAGTCCTATTTCCCTCAACCTTTCTTCATAGGGCAGTCCCCTGAGTTGTGGAACTAGCCTTGTCGCAAACCTTTGCACTTTCTCTAATTTCTTGACATGCTTAACCAGGTGTGGGTTCCAGACTGGTGCTGCATGCTCTAGTATGGGCCTGACGTACATGGTGTACAGTGTCTTGAATGATTCCTTGTTAAGGTAACGGAACGCTAATCTTAGGTTTGCCAGTCGCCCATATGCTGCCGCGGTTATCTGGTTGATGTGTGTTTCCGGAGACGTGCTTGGCGTTATACTCAGCCCAAGGTCTTTCTCCTTTGGTGAGATTTGTAGCTTTTGTCCACCTAGCCTGTACTCTGTCAGCTGTCTTCTTTGCCCTTCTCCGATCTTCATGACTTTGCATTTAGTGGGGTTAAATTCGAGAAGCCAGTTGCTAGACCAGGTGTCAAGCTTGTCCAGGTCTCTTTGAAGTCCTGCTTGGTCTTCATCCGATGTGATTCTCATGGAAGTATGTCAAGTTGGCAATTCTGTTTAAGGAGTACAGGAAGCTAAATAAGAAAGTATTCCCTACAGCAGGGGTCGGCAACCTACAGCCAGTGGGCTGGATCCAGCCCATAATGTGAAATACTCTGGCCCGCAGTCCCTAAGAGAAATATTATGTATATCAACCCTGCCCACAGGCTTTTATTTTTTGAGGACATCCGTCATCTTGAATTCTAGAACAAGCACAGACAGTGAAGTTTGGCAAAACTACAATCAGCTGCCCATTTCGATGACATCTTGCAACTGGCCTCTTCCAGCCTGTCACCTAATATTGAGAGATTGTCGAGCGAAAAATACCAAGTACAGTAGGGCCCCGCTTTACGGCATTCTGCTAATATGGACATTTCAAACTGACCAAAACTTGCTATATGACTCCCCACACCTGACTTTTTAATATGGTCATCACACCAAACCCGGTGCGATGACCGTATTACTTATGTGTACCTGTACCTAAATAAACTTACACACTGTGCTGGTGTGCAGGTACACATTAAAATCACTAAGAGTGTCTTATTAGCCTTGAGGATACCATATTAATAAAGATAATAATACTCAATAATAATCACCCTGAGGAGCATTAAATGTCATATATTACAGTAATATAAACATTTTCATTAATCTAATCTATGATATTTTTTCAAAATTATATAATAAACACTATGTAACATATAAACATGATAAATACACCCCACAGTAAAATAAATTAACATAAATATGACATGTTACATGTAGATGAACGTATATGAATCAAAACCAGATGCGTTTGTCTGCTTGTTTACATACTACGCATCTCTCCCTCTCATTTACTCATTCTCTCTCGTTTTTTCGTTTTACCTCATTTACTCACCTCTCACCCTACATTAAGACTACAAATATTTTAAGGTAAGTAATGAGTGTACTGTACAGTGGACCCCCGGAAATCGGACATAATTCATTCCAGAATGCTGTTCTAATGCCGTTACCGAATGAATTTGTTCCCATAAGAACACCCCTCAAGGAAGGTTCCTTGACGCTGGTGAGGGGCTCTTGATCTAGGGAATTGGATCTGTGCTCCTGTTCCCTGAATTGAGCCTGAATGCCTTCCATCCCCCCCATGCGCTGTATAATCCTATGGGTTTAGCGCTCCCCATGATTATAATAATAATAATCCCATAAGGACAAATGTAAATTAGATTAGTCCGTTTCAGACCCCCCAAAAATACATTTACAAAAATACACTTACATAATTGTTTGAGTTGGGAGCAGTACGATTTTTGGAGGTCCACTGTATATGCATTTTATCGCTCTAGGGCGCTTTAAATGTCGTAGTATATTACGTGTGGGTGGGGTGGCCTGGCTAGTTACCATACCTTCCACACCTGACTTCTTACAATAAATACAACTCACCTCCCACCCTACATTAAGACTACAAATATTTTAAGGTAAGTACTGAGTGTACTGTGTGTGTATTTTACTTTTTATTGTTTTTAATGCCTAGTTCAACTGCTAACTGTATATGTTAGCGTAAATTCGTTATCTGACGTTTATATGCATTTATAAGTGGAAAAAATGGCAACCTACAGCGGACATTGCTTTCCAGCAATGTCCGCTTTCCGGTGGTAGCCTGGAACCTAACCTGCCGTATAAGTGGGGCCCTACTGTACTTACCTAATTGTGATTGCAGGAGTGAGGGTAGGTGTGGAGAAAATTTCTCCAGAAAGGGGGGTACAGGCCCCCTTCAGCCCTTTCACCCTCTCAGAAAGAGCAAATGACGTCTTGTTTCTTGATCAACAGTTTAATTTGTAACACATGTTCGTACCAGAGCATCACAGTAAGTCACGTATACGCCACCTCTGGGGAGTAGTGTTAGTGTAATACGAGTGACAGAGAATTGAGAAAAGGGATTCTCTTTACTTAGCAGGAAAATTAAGTAAAACCCTGCACCCACTTTATTTACAAGTTAAAGCTATCATAAACTATCATCTATGCCCAGACAACAAGAAATCAAGCATCTTGTGTTAACTTCTGTTGCAGTGTTTAGCAAGGATGAGAAATAACACAGAAATCACCAGTTCCTTTGTAGGAGGGTGTGCAGAGCGGAAACCGCGGCAGGGGCGTTCAGATTGATTTAAAACCTGGTATAAGAAACTCTATAAGAACAGGCAAAGACACTAGTGAATCACGCTTTTCCGTACATCAGTGACAATCTCAACATTAGTGGTAGAACTGTGTTGTGACATTACCGCGAAATAAAGAACAATTATTGGAGAACAGTGAAGTGTAAAAGTGTGCATTGAGAACACTCTACATAAACAGAGCACTGTAAGACACTATATCTTCAATCAAGACAGCGGATAACAAGGTGACACATAAGGGTCCAATGCATATACCCAGGTAAGTCTAGTTAGGCATGTACTTAGTTCAGTTAGCTGCGCAGCAGATAGCTAAGGCATAACCTAACTAGTCTTCCAAAACACTCCGTAATTCACGGGCCATTGAGCCCAAAACCGTAAGTGAAGTCAATATTCAGTTACTGAATGATACATTGACATAACACTCCTCAGGGGCAATTATATACTTACAATCCGGTTTAATACTCGTTTGAACTTCTATGATGTTGTGATCAGAGTACAGTATATTGTTTTTGTAACTGTTATGTTTCTGATTAGTTCCTCGTTGTTTGTGAATATCAAATCCAGGGTATTTTCATTTCTAGTGGGATGAATTATCTGTTGGTTTAATGAATAATTTTCACAAAGCCTCATTAGTTCTCTGGTATGTGCCTGTTGAGCCAGGGTGCTTCCAGGAGATATTTCTGATATAACATTATGTTGCGCCATCTTCCATTTTACATGAGAGATTAAAATCTCCAAGGAGTAAAATATTTGGGGTGGGATTTTCTGACCTATCCAGATAGCTATCTATCTTCCTTAACTGCTCTGTGAATTCCTCAGGAGTTGCTGATGGTGGTTTGTATACTAGGATAATTACTAAATTCCTATTTTCAACTTTAATGCCTAGGATTTCTACTATATCATTCGTAGCGTTCAGCACTTCTGTGCGGCTTCAAATCAAGCAGGAGAAAGCTGGTAGGCCCACATGTTAGAGAATGGGTCTGTGTGGTCAGTGTGCACAGTATAAAAAAAATCCTGCAGCACGCAGTGCACGAGAAAAAAAAAACTGACCATGTTTTTGGATTAAAACGCCGACTTTGAGGTGTATTTTTGTATAGTATTTATGGTTGTATTCTCGTTTTCTTGGTCTCATTTGATGGAATGGAAGACACATTAAAGAAATAGAGATGATTTTGATTAGTTTCATGATGAAAAGGACCTTGAAATTGAGCTCAAAGTAGCAGAAATGTTCGATTTTTGCCGATGTTCAAGAGTAAACAAATGACATCATTGTCTAATAAGTGTCCAACTAGCCATTCTAATACGCAGTCACAAATGGGTTGACATTATTTAAACAATTATTACAATAATGCAGTAGTCTGCATAACAGTAAATCTTCTATTTTTTGTGAATAAAAATTCAAAATAGAAAGCAAGAGTAATATAAGAGGGGTCTGGAGACATGACTGATGAACAGAGAAAATGTAATTTTAGTGCCAGGAATATCTGCATTGTTCATTCTGGACCCTATTTTGAAATTGGCATTTTTTTTAATTTGCGTGAAATTGGCCAAATTCCCAATTTCTGACCACTTTATTGGGTACTTGAATTCAGTAAATGAGAGGTTTCTTATACTCATTGATAGAACGGAGTTCTAAAGAATTAGCTATGAGTTTGGTTGACTGGAACAATGGAATTGGCCGAAAATAGGGCTCATAGTGGGCGAAATTGCTGATGCGTATTATTATTATTATAATAAAAAAGAAGCGCTAAACCACAGGGTCATACAGCTCTGCCAATGCGTAAATATCGCCGAGATCACTAACTTTGTGAGAGCGTAATTCCGCAAGTTTTCCATCAAATTTCGTACTTTTGGTGTCATTACCATCTGGAAAAGATTCTCTTATCATTTCATAAGAATATTTTTTTTTTTAATATTTTGCAACACAGAGAGAGACTTCAGGATTTGGGGTCGTGACAGTCAAAGGGTTATTAACTATGATGATAGGTGTGGCTCGCCATCTGCTCACAGACATGGGCCCTGGCCCCTAGGCAAAACAAGGTTGCCGACCGCTGCCCTACAGTATACATTTGTTCTGCCAATTCTCAAATATGCTATGCCAGGGTCTGTATGACCCTTGTGGGTTTGGTGCTTACCTGGAGAGAATTCCAGGTGTCAACGCCCCTGCGGCCCGGTCTGTGACCAGGCCTCATGTTGGACCAGAGCCTGATCAACCAGGCTGTTACTGCTGGCCGCACGCAGTCCAACGTACGAACCACAGCCTGGCTGGTCAGGTACCGACTTTAGGTGCCTGTCCAGTGCCTGCTTGAAGACAGCCAGGGGTTTGTTGGTAATCCCCCTGATGTATGCTGGGAGGCAGTTGAACAATCTTGGGCCCCTGACACTTATTGTGTTGTCCCTCAACGTGCTAGTGGCACCCCTGCTTTTCATTGGGGGGATGTTACATCGCCTGCCGAGTCTTTTGCTTTCGTAGGGAGTGATTCTCGTGTGCAAGTTTGGTACTAATCCCTCGAGAATTTTCCATGTGTATATAATAATGTATCTCTCCCGCCTGCGTTCTAGAGAGTACAGGTTTAGGAACTTCAAGCGTTCCCAGTAATTGAGGTGGTTTATCGCAGTTATGCGTGCTGTGAAGGTTCTCTGCACATTTTCAAGGTCAGCAATTTCACCCGCCTTGAAAGGTGCAGTTAGTGTGCAGTAATATTCCAGCCTAGATAGAACAAGCGATCTGTAAAGTGTCAACATGGGATTGGCATCCCTGGTTTTGATTATAATAATAATATGCCAGTGTGGAACCCACAGTGAATAGAACAAAGCAAACTGAAAATGTCCCAAGTAGAGATGTGAAAATTTAGATATCCGCGGATGCGGATGTGTATGAGGATGTCTTACTTATTTTGCGGATGCGGATGCAAGAAATTATGAGGATGTTCTGCGGATACGGATATTCGATACATCACTAGTCCAAAGGGTCATTACAGTTATTAACTGTAACAAAACTGAGTGAAAATTTTTGAAGAAAGTTTACAAGTAATGGGGCACACAGCATAAGGATACAGGAGACATGATCATGACAAAAATACTTGGTGAAACAGAGTAGACAAGACACTGTTTAGCTTGAAATTAACCAGAATGAGAGGATAACTAAAATTTAATCTGAATAGGACTTGCCAAGATATTAGTTAACACTAACAAAGTTAGAGCAGAAGAGATGGAGCAGGCTAGAAAGCAACATTTGTGGAAATTGGGACAATCCAGTTTCGTAGGAGGTACGACAGATCAAGATCATGTATTAAAAATTCAACGATGTAATATTATCAGAATTTTATTTTAATTTATATGACAACTTACATTAAAAAAATATTTATTAGCAAATTTACAATTACTTCACACACACAAATCTGAAAATGAAAGTTTATATAAAAAAACATTGTACATTTTGAACACAATATAACACAAAATAAAGATGAAAGAATGCTAGACTTAACTGATATAAAAAAACATTGTACATTTTGAACACAATATAACACAAAATAAAGATGAAAGAATGCTAAAGACTTAACTGACACAGCCATATTATAAATATACAAAACAATCTCATCTTGCTAGGAATGAACCAGTCATCCTACCCATTTTTCAATAGCAGAGAGGTTTAACACAAATTCATTATATATTTAAAAAATAACTATTCCTGTATAAAATAATTCATTATAATTAAACATAAGATTAGATTACATACTAACATGATAAAGCTTAGAGAAAATTTTAAAAGTTCATAAAAAAAAAATTTGCTTATGCAATGCTAAAAACCTTCAAACTACAGCATTCACATTACAGATTAACCCTTGTCAAAACATACATCTACGTTGTTAATGCTAGCGCTCCAAATTTAGATCATTTTATTTTTCCTGCCTCCAAATTTGGCACGATTAGCCTGAGATGCCTAGTCAGCACAGAATGTGTCTTAACACTTGGTGTGCACAGTATTAAAAAAATCTGGGACCACTTAGTACCTTGTGGGAGCACCAGTCTGAAGAAAATACAGAAGCACTAAAAGTTTGAAGCCGACCAGAAGATGCATTCTCCAGTTATCACACAGAATACAACATTTCCAAGTTTTTATATATTAACAAACTGACAAAACTGAACCAACACAACAAAGAACACAAAGGCACAATGTCGTGAGTGGAACAATACATAACGTGGTCTTAAGCTTCTATGTGCGGGTTGTCTACTACACAACAAATTATCATCCCATTAATAAGATCTAGACGCTCAGAAAACCACATACTCAACTTATTTTGAGGAAAAAATTACGGTACCATTTTTAAAATATAAGTAGGTAGTGCCAGTTGTGTTGTACCAGTTGTCCACAACTAGTTGTGTAGTGCCAGTTGTGTTGTACCAGTTGTCCACAACTGACCCCTGTCTGGAACAATTTACAAATAACTCTCAATACCGTGGCTGGAACAATTTACAAATAACTCACAATACCGTGGCTGGAACAATTTACAAATAACTCACAATACTGTGGCTGGAACAATTTACAAATAACTCACAATACCGTGGCTGGAACAATTTACAAATAACTCACAATACCGTGGCTTGAACAATTCACAAATACATTCCCGAGCTTTAGAACTTTGCATTTATCTACATTGAACTGCATCTGCCATTTTTCTGACCAGGAATTGAGTTTGTCTAAATCCTCCTGAAGTTCTGTGACATCTACGTCTGAATCGATTATCCTACCTATCTTCGTGTCATCAGCGAATTTGCTCATATCACTAGTAATTCCCTCGTCAAGGTCATTTATATATATTATAAACAACAACGGGCCCAAAACCGATCCCTGTGGAACGCCACTTGTTACACTCCCTAGCTTCAGAACCTTGCATTTATTTACATTGAACAGCATCTGCCACTTTTCTGACCACGAATTAAGTTTGTCTAAATCCTCCTGAAGTTCCATGACATCTACGTTTGAATCAATTATCCTACCTATCTTCGTGTTGTCCGCAAATTTGCAGAGTGCCAGCTAGAGCAAACAGCGCAGCAAACACCAGGGATTCACTGATGTCATGTTGTATTAACACTCCATTTTAAGAGGAAAGTGATGTTGACCCCGAGTTTAGTGGCTTTGAGGTGGATGTGGCCACAAGTGGTCGAGGAAGTATAAAAAACCTCGATAATAACCCATGTGCAACATTTGTGCAACATCCTTTCAATTTTGGTACCACTGGTAGTATCATCCTGCCAGAATGTCCTATAACTTATGCCCTAAGTAAAGAGAAACAATTCTGGAACGTGTAATACATGTTCGGCAGGCTGGCTGGCTCAACTGGCTCTCTCTATCTCTGTCTGTCTGTCTGTCTGTCTGTATCTATCTCTCTCTCTCTATCTCACATGTACACATAAATACAATTATACATAGTGTAAATTATCTAGGATAACTAAAAAAAAATTCAGAAAAAGTGCTATACTGTGCTTGTAGATATACGGCATAATAAGCACGACTGGCAAGTAATACGCATTATCCCTTGTTCAGGTATCAGACATGACTACTCTGTATAGTGTGTATATCTATTGGTTCACGAGTCACTCTCTCTGATACAGAGAGAGAGACAAGCAGAGACAGAAAGAGAGACAAGCAGAGACAGAAAGACAGATAAACAGAAAGCTAGACAGACAGAGATAAACAGAGAGCAAGACAGGCTGAGATAAACAGAGAGCTAGACAGACAGAGATAAACAGAGAGCTAGACAGATAAACAGAGCTAGACAGAGATAAACAGAGAGCTAGACAGACAGAGATAAACAGAGAGCTAGACAGAGATAAACAGAGAGCTAGACAGACAGATATATTTGTGTATAACAGTGAAAACAAATAAAGCCAAGGCAGTGCACGATCATCAAATGTCCCTCCACTGCTGCACTGTCAGCAGTGGAGTGACACTCATCTTACACCATGCTTCAAGGAAACATTATTTTTATATACTCCTGTGTGTCCAAAACACTGCTGGACCTATAAATACTATGTATATATTTCTAGACAATAGTATGTGACTAAGGTAGGTGAAAATGTTCACCTGTCACTGTGTGACTATTTGAGTACTATTTCAGTACCTAATATTAGTGTCAGAACAAAGATTGGCTATGAAATCACAAGAACTACTACAAATTGTAATTCTTCTTTCTTCTTTCAACATATCGGCCGTTTCACACCGAAGCGGGGTGGCCCAAAAGGAAAAACGAAAGTTTCTCCTTTTACATTTAGTAATATATACAGAAGGGGTTACTAGCCCCTTGCTCCTGGCATTTTAGTCGCCTCTTACGACATGCATGGCTTACGGAGGAAGAATTCTGTTCGGCAACACTTCTGCAAGTGGCAGTGCTTCATGTTGCCATCAGGTGAGCGATAAGCGCCGACTTTGCAGCCTTATATCTCCGTAAGTAATGACTAAAATTTTAGAGTATTACATGTAAAAAAATGTCCTCTATTTAAAAAAAAAAAAAAAAAAAAAAATATTCAGAGCACTAGGGAAGAGAACGTAGATCTATATTTGGACAGTTAAGGGGTTAAATATGTCAAGTGGGACATCATAAATGAGCATTGCAGAAAAGTATAGAGACTTTTGGAGGCATTTTGAAGTAGGCTACATGTCTGGATTGTTGATGTATTGTGACTCCAAGAAGAGTTCATCACTATGGTTACTGATGTACCTGCAACAACAATATATAAACAATTATTACGTACATTATTATTTAAGCTGCTATAAAAATTAACAATCTTTAACGAGCATTTAAAAAAGAGCAATACACTTTGATGTACTTTTTGAGAAACTTTTACCTGTTACAATGAACATTACGCTTCTCTATTTTGATTAGGACAAGCTAAGGAAAAATTTAAATGCAAAAACATTACAAAACAAACAAAAAATTATATACAGTGGTCCCTTGACTTTCGGTCATAATCCGTTCCAGGAGCTAGACCTTAACTCGAATTGCTCGAAAGTCGAAACCTTATTTCCCATAAGAAATAATGTAAATACAATTAATCCGTTCCACCCAAAAATATTCACAAAAAAATCATTTTCTTAAAGAATAAATACTATAGTTTTACATACACAAAACAATTATAAATTAATAAATTTATAATTAAACATTTAAAATAACATTTACTTACCTTTATTAAAGAGAGTTGCTGGCATCTGGAAAATAGGGAGGAGGACAGGGGAAGGGGTTAAGTGTTTGGAAGGGGAATCCCCCTCCATAAGGACTTCAGGTAACAAGTCATTATCTGGGGTTACTTCCCTTCTTTTTCTTTTAATGCCACTAGGACCAGCTTGAGAGTCACTAGACCCCTGTCTAGAAAAGTAACTGTCCAGAGTGCTCTGTTTCTGGCACCTCTTTAACATTTTCCTGAAATGGGACAAGGTTCTGTCACTGAACATGTTGCAGATATGGCTTGTTTCAGCTTGCTCAGGGTGGTGTTTTTCAACAAATGTCTGCACCTTAGTCCACATAGAACAAATTTCCTTGGAAATACTATCACACGCTATCTGTTTTTCATTGATCGTCATACCCCCAACTTCTCAACCTCATCCACTGTTTTCGATCTATTTTTCGTTAACATATCAACACCTTTTGCAACATTAGCTTCCTTGATTTCTTTTCTCTTTGCCAGGATAGAGGTGATAGTAGATATGTTTTTGTTGCACATCCTGGCAAGCTCACTCACACATATGCCACTCTTATATTTTTCTACAATCTCCTTCACTTCAATGGTGTTCTTCACTTTCTTTACCACAGGGGTGCCACTAGGAAGCTTCTTTGGACCCATGGTGACTTATTTCAGTGACAATCACTAAACCAGTAATAAACAGTATAAATTTATTGTGAAATGTTTGAAAGAGCGCGCTGGGTAATGTTCTCTCAATGGTAAACAACGCTAGACTGACGTCCTGCGCAGCGAGGCGCGCTAGCGCGGGCAGGCGGACAGGTCTGGTACGGACCGATAGTCGAGGGAATGACCGATAGACGAAGGAAACATTGACCGAAAAAATCGCTCGAAACTCGAAATCACCAAGTCGGAATCACCGAAACTCAAGGGACCACTGTACAGTGGACCCTCTGTTTTCGTTCACCTCCAAACTCGAACAATTATGTAAGTGTATTTTTGTAAGTGCTTTTGTAAGTGTATTTTTGGGGGGCTGAAATGACTAAATTAATTTACATTTGTCCTTAAGGGAACAAATTCGTTCGGTAAAGGAACTCAAACAGCATTCTGGAAAGAATTTTCAACGAAACCGAGGGTCCACTGTACTCATAAGGCTTGTTGTACTTATCAAAAAATGCAATAAAATAACGTTTTATAGCATTTTTTAATATTTATTTAATTATTTACATATTTTTAAAAAATCCCATTAAAAATCTATAAAAATCAATAATAATTTAGAATATTTCATATTATTTTCCAAAAATACATGAAACATTAAAAAGCTCAGAAAAATGGCCTAAAATTGCATTTTATGGCATATTTCGACGTTTTAGAGCGGTTTGAGTGCTTTTCTGACAAAACTGAATTTTTAGCTAAAATACGAAGTTTTTTTTTTTTTTAACATGTCGGCTGTCTCCCACAGAGGCAGGGTGACCCAAAAGAGAAACACTTTCACCATCATTTACACATAATCACTGTCACAAATGCAACTAATGTGACATTTTATTGTGGCAACGTTTCGCTCTCCAGGAGCTTTGTCAAGCTGTTATGGCTTGACAAAGCTCCTGGAGAGTGAAACGTTGCCACAATAAAATGTCACATTAGTTGCCTTTGTGTCCTTTTACTTAACATATTGTCGGTAATTCTACCAATATTAATACATAATCACTGTCTCTGCAGAAGTGCTCAGATACGAGTTTAGATGTCACTCCAAACAGCCAATATCCCAAACCCCTTCTTTAACCCTTTGAGTGTCACAGTCCCTGCTCACAAACTTGTTCACAGGGTCGAAGAATTTAAAAAAAATCGCCAATGCTTAAATATCTCTGACACAGCAAAATTCGAGACAGCGTAATTTCGTAAAATTTTAATCAAATTTCGTACTTTTTGTTTTATTACCTTCAGAAAAAGATCCTCTACCAATTCATAAAAATTTTTTTTTTTTTTTTTTAATTCTTGGACCCTGTGGGGAATTTTCAGATTGGGGGTCTGGACTTAAAGGGTTAACAGTTCTCAAATTGGATGAAATTGCCATTGCATAAGTGCTCACCGACCTCCATCACGCCTCCACAAATTTTACCTCAAATTTTGCATATTTTGAATCTTTGCCTGCAGAAAAAGATTATCTATTGACAGTGAAAGGATTAAACTGTTGATGAGAACAGTGAGGGCTTTTAACACAAGAAGAGACCAAAAGCTGAGGTCACTCCTGCAGAGAATACGTAGTGATAAAAATCACTTGGCACTAGACACTAGGTCATGATACTAGTTGGCGTTTCAAAAGCATGATGAGCATCATACAACAGTCCTGTATGTTCCCTCTACTCCAGCCAGTTACCCAAACCACACCAAAAAATATTTTTAATTATAATTACCATACCAAAAGCAATAAAACCAGTAATCCAAGCTGCTGATTACTAAAATACAACATATACTGCATTTAACTGCCATAAAATAAAAATAGGGTAATTAGAGAAAAATATTGTAAAAATATCTTTGATGTCAGAAAGAAATATTTAGTCAGCCAAGCTCCTGGGATTCTTCCATTCCTACTCTATATAATATATAGTCTTCACTTAGCCTATACTGTAGATACTTACTCAATAAATAAATCTAGGTGTTTGATGATGATAATCTTCTTAGCTTCTGGCAGATTCATTCGAAACAAGATCTCGGGAAGCTTCACTGTTGAAGACCAATTTTTTTTTATTATTATTATGATCACCTCTAGATAAAATTATTTAAAGAAATACAATAAACAGCAATTACATGAATGGAATATACAAATAAAATTACTACATGTTAGTCATGTGAACAAATGTACAGTGGTCCCTCGGTTTTCGCTGAAAATTCGTTCCAGAATACTGCTCAAGTGCCATTACCGAACGAATTTACTTCCTTAAGAAATAATGTCACGTAGGTTAGTCTATTTCAGACCCCCAAAAATACACTTGCAACAGCACTTACGAAAATACACTTACATAAATGTTCGAGTTTGGAGATGCACGAAAACCGAGGGACCACTGTATTTCTATATTTGATGGCTTTTTCCTTAAGACATCTCTCAAATGGGATAACCATGGCAAAGAATTCTCAATCAACCCTACTTATACTGCATATTATTACCATTGTGCCCTAAAATATCCTTCCAAGTATTTACTTCTTCATTCTCTTTACACTACTTCACTATTCTAAAATATTTCTGCACTCTAACCATCCATTATCCTTTTAAAGGTAGAAAATTGAAATTGAACATAGATAAGAGTAAGGTGATGAGGGTATCAAACGATTTAGATAAAGAAAAATTGGATATCACATTGGAGAGAGGGAGTATGGATGAAGTGAATGTTTTCAGATATTTGGGAGTTGATTTGTCAGTGGATGGGTTTATGAAGGATGAGGGGTTAACCATAGAATTGATGAAGGAAAAAAGGTGAGTGGTGCGTTGAGGTATCTGTGGAGACAAAAAACGTTATCCATGGAGGCAAAGAAGGTAATGTATGAAAGTATAGTGGTACCGGCAATCTTATATGGGTGTGAAGCTTGGGTTGTAAATGCTGCAGCGAGGAGGCAGCTGGAGGCAGTGGATATGTCCTGTCTAAGGGTAATGTGTGGTGTAAATATTATGCTGAGAATTCGGAGTGTGAAAATTAGGAGAAGATGTGGAGTTACTGAAAGTATTAGTCAGAGGGCTGAAGAGGGGTTGTTGAGGTGGTTTGGTCATTTAGAGAGAATGGATCAAAGTAGAATGACTTGGAGAGTGTATAAATCTGTAGGGAAAGGAAGGTGGGGTAGGGGTCGCCCTTGAAAAGGTTGGAGGGAAAGGATAAATGAGGTTTTGTGGGCGAGGGGCTTGGACTTCCAGCAAGCGTGCGTGAGCGTGTTAGATAGGAGTGAAAGGAGACGAATGGTTTTTGGGACCTTGTCGAGCTGTTGGAGTGTGAGCAGGGAAATATTTAGTGAAGGGATTCAGAGACACTGGTTAGCTGAACTTGAATCCTGGAAATGGGAAGTACAATGCCTGCACTTTAAAGGTGGTGTTTGGGATACTGGCAGTTTGGAGGGACTTTCTAAACTGTCGTATCTGAGCGCCTCTGCAAAGACAGTGATTATGTATGAGTGAAGTGAAAGTGTTGAATGATGAAAGTATTTTTTTGGGGGGGATTTTTTCTTTCTTTTTTCGGTCACCCTGCCTCGGGAGACGGCCGACTAGTTGAAAAAAAAAAAAAAAAATCTTATTTGCATTAAGACCCCAATTAACATACATTTCCACACTGCTTATATGTTCCCATTGCAGTTCTAGAAACATGTCAAGTGACTGTACATATTTTTTTTTTTTCAACAAGTCGGCCGTCTCCCACCGAGGCAGGGTGACCCAAAAAGAAAGAAAATCTCCAAAAGAAAATACTTTCATCATCATTCAACACTTTCACCACACTCATACATAATCACTGTCTTTGCAGAGGAGCTCAGATACGACAGCTGAGAAAAGTCCCTCCCAGCTGTCACTATCTCAGACCCCTCCTTTAAAGTGCAGGCATTGTACTTCCCAATTCCAGGACTCAAGTCCAACTAAATCAATTAACTGGTTTCCCTGAATCCCTTCACAAAATGTTACCCTGCTCACACTCCAACAGATCGTCATGTCCCAAAACCATTCGTCTCCATTCACTCCTATCTAACACGCTCACACATGCTTGCTGGAAATCCAAGCCCTCGCCCACAAAACCTCCTTTACCCTTCCTCCAACCTTTTCTAGGACGACCCCTACCCCGCCTTCCTTCCCTACAGATTTATACGCTCTCCAAGTCATTCTACTTTGATCCATTCTCTCTAAATGACCAAACCACCTCAACAACCCTCTTCAGCCCTCTGACAAATACTTTTAGTAACTCCACACCTTCTCCTAATTTCCACATTCCGAATTTTCTGCATAATATTTACACCACACATTGC
>WNWK01016099.1:25121-36146 GCA_009830355.1 Cherax destructor
ACACAGTTACTTTTGCTGATGATACTGTGTTATGGGAGATTCTAAAGAAAAGTTGCAAAGGTTAGTGGACGAGTTTGGGAGAGTGTGTAAAGGTAGAAAGTTAAAAGTGAACATAGATAAGAGTAAGGTGATGAGGGTATCAAACGATTTAAATAAAGAAAAATTGGATATCACATTGGAGAGAGAGATTATGGAAGAAGTAAATGTTTTCAGATATTTGGGAGTTGACGTGTCAGCGGATGGGTTTATGAAGGATGAGGTTAACCATAGAATTGATGAAGGAAAAAAGGTGAGTGGTGCATTGAGGTATCTGTGGAGACAAAAAACGTTATCCATGGAGACAAAGAAGGGAATGTACGAAAGTATAGTGGTACCAACACTCTTATATGGGTGTGAAGCATGGGTTGCAAATGCTGCAGCGAGGAGGAGGCTGGAGGCAGTGGAGATGTCCTGTCTAAGGGCAATGTGTGGTGTAAATATTATGCAGAAAATTCGGAATGTGGAAATTAGGAGAAGGTGTGGAGTTACTAAAAGTATTTGTCAGAGGGCTGAAGAGGGGTTGTTGAGGTGGTTTGGTCATTTAGAGAGAATGGATCAAAGTAGAATGACTTGGAGAGCGTATAAATCTGTAGGGGAAGGAAGGCGGGGTAGGGGTCGTCCTAGAAAAGGTTGGAGGGAAGGGGTAAAGGAGGTTTTGTGGGCGAGGGGCTTGGACTTCCAGCAAGCATGTGTGAGCGTGTTAGATAGGAGTGAATGGAGACAAATGGTTTTGGGACATGACGATCTGTTGGAGTGTGAGCAGGGTAACATTTTGTGAAGGGATTCAGGAAACCAGTTAATTGATTTAGTTGGACTTGAGTCCTGGAAATGGGAAGTACAATGCCTGCACTTTAAAGGAGGGTCTGAGATAGTGACAGCTGGGAGGGACTTTTCTCAGCTGTCGTATCTGAGCTCCTCTGCAAAGACAGTGATTATGTATGAGTGTGGTGAAAGTGTTGAATGATGATGAAAGTATTTTCTTTTGGGGATTTTCTTTCTTTTGGGTCACCCTGCCTCGGTGGGAGCGGCCGACTTGTTGAAAAAAAAAAAAAAAAAAAAAAAATATATATATATATATATATATATATATATATATATATATATATATATATATATATATATATATATATACATATATATATATATACATATATATATATACATATATATATATACATATATATATATATATATATACATATATATATATTATACATATATATACATATATATATATTATACATATATATACATATATATACATATATATATATATATATATATATATATATATCGCCGACGTGTTGAAAGAAAGATATATATATATATATATATATATATATATATATATATATATATATATATATATATATATATATATATATATATATATGTAAATATACATATGTAAATATATAATAGAACATTACTAATATACAATATTTTTGCATGTTTTTTGTTGTAAACAAGTTCTGTAAACAAAATAATGATGAAAATATTAGTGTGGTTATTGTGTTGAATACAACGAGTGTATATATATATACATTATGCATTATATTGGTCTCACAGGCCACAAAAGTTACTGGGAACAAAATATTAGAAAAGAAAAAAGTAACAAAAGAGTAAAATAAAAAAAAAATGTGACTTTACGGAAGTCGCCGATGTTGCCACCACTCGGTCATTGAGGGTCAACTTCACGCCTCTATATCTCAGTAAGTACTGATTGGAATTTTTTTTTTTATTACCTATAGAAAAATATGATCTTTAATTCTATAAGAATTTTTTTTTTTTCAAAAATTCTTGGACCCTGGCTGTCACTCTGAGATTTGGCCTCTGGACCCTCAAAGGGTTAATATTACTGGTACAAAGATTTAATCTACGTTGTGTTACATTTCCATATGCATAGATTGGTTAGCCATATTTTTGCTCAATTTGTTATGTTATCATTTTTTAATGCTCTAAATAATGTAAAAACTTCAAATTAGAATTCTGGCCAAAAATGTGTACATACCAAAAAGGCGTAAGAGATGGGTATGACCATAAATAATGGATGGCGGAGGAGGATCATGATGAGATTCAGGAAGCAAAGACCAGTCTTGCAGTTGTGGTGGAATACCTCGATAAAGTGATGTGCTAATATTGGTTCCAGCACCTCCACTCACTCCAGCTGTGCTGGTGCCAGATGTAACAGTTGTAGGAGTGCTACGTCCAGATTCACTACAAAGAAAAATGAAATTAAAGATTCCTTTAAATAGAACTGTACTGTACTTGAAAACTCTGATATAAATAAATAGGGCTTTTATTACTGTATTTGTGTGAATGGACAACAACAATATGATAGCTAATTAGTAGGAAGGATCAGCTGTAGATAAAGAGGAATCTCAAAAACTCAGTGAGTTATACATGGGCATGTATTTTATTGAAAAGTAAAAAAGGGCCAAGACATCAGATACTGAAACCTTCCTTTTCATTTGACACTTTGTAAATCAGTCAAGGAATTATGTTTATTTCTAGTCTGGTATGATTTCCTATAGTAGTGTTTCAGGAATGGGAGAGGCAAATACTAATGAAAATTGAAACTAACTGAATTGAGAGCAACTATTTTACAACAATGGAAATCAGTCTGTGGTGAGTCTTCAGAACTTTCCTGCAACTCATCACTGTTGGTTAGACAAGTCACATGAATTGAAAGAAATTCCTCCTAATCTATAGTTTCTACTTTAATAAAAAAAAATATAAGCTCTTCAGTTTTCCCACCGAGGCAGATTGATTCACAGAAAACACAATCACCATCATTATCCCTAAATGGGAAATTATCAGTTTCTCCACTTATATGTACACTGAACACGTCCTGCAGTGCATAGCCACCTTTCATTATTTTCAGCAAATAACAAGAAATAAGTGAGAGCAAGTGTATTTACATCCAAAAACTGACCTGCAAGATGGAAACTGATCACATCCACTTTTTTTAGGAAGTGATCAACCAAGATGAATCAGAAACATAAAAGCAGGGTTTGTCTGATTATAGCTCTTCGAGTTCAATGGGGTTTTAGCCTAAGAGCGGTGTATACTGAAGTGTTCCAGTAATAGTGCTTCCTTTTTTGTATGCACTGCTTATAATATACCATAATACTGCTACCATTTAACCAAAACAAACTAAAAAATATGCCAACCAATTCTGAAAAAAAAAACAAGCCTTGGAAAATAATAAAAAGAAATTTGTTTGAAAAATTCTACATTTCATACAAGTTAATACCAGATATATTTTACTCATTCTGTACTACATACTCAGTACTACTAAAATTTAACATTGACATCCAGTACATATCTAAGAAAATATCCAAGTGGCCAAGTGGTGGGTATTCTTTCAAAAATACATTATCATGTACAGTACCTCAAACAGCATTACTCACCCAGTACTATTCAGTACTCTTTATTCTATCCTTACTGTTGATACGATGAGTGGGGATCTACAACAGCAAATACCCTAAAAACTATCATAACTCAACACACACCACTATTCAAAAGTTTAAATTTATTCACCATGCAAAACATCTGCACAAACACACATTAACCCAGTTCCAAAAATTTTCTTGGAGATTAAGAACAGAATGAACAAACAATACAATAAACAAACATCTCAATTATATCCCAAATGTATGACTCAAACTGGGTAGAAACTCCAGGCAAATAAAAGGCTAAAAAATATGGAACTTTCTATGACAATTTGATGTAAATTTACAGATTGAGTATATAAGCTTTTCCAGATTCTAACCAGAATTCATGCTTGTGCATTTATTGTCACACTATATACAGTGGTCCCTCGGTTTTCGCCGAAAATTCGTTCCAGAATGCTGCTCAAGTGCCATTACCGAACGAATTTACTTCCTTAAGAAATAATGTCACGTAGGTTAGTCTATTTCAGACCCTCAAAAATACACTTGCAACAGCACTTACGAAAATACACTTACATAAATGTTCGAGTTTGGAGATGCACGAAAACCGAGGGACCACTGTACTGTACTACCCCCAGTACTTAGTATAAATAAAACTGTCAATACACTTTTGTATTTCCTATATCTTCATATTTACATTGCTGCTACTTAAAAATAATCATTGCATTTAATACTCTTACTTTCAGACAACAGAATTAAACTCAGGATTTCAAATAATTCAACTTCAACTATGCAATGTTAAGTACTTTTTAGTTCTAGTTTCAGTCTGCACAAAATGCTCTGCATAACTAGGGACTTTTCAAAATGTATTAAATAAATGTTACCTAATTTTGTTGAAATTATCTGTACTGTGATATTAAAATGTGTTTGTTTCTGTCTAGTTATACTAGTACAGTAAGTTACTACAGGTTGACCATCACTAATCCAGCACCATTGGGACCTGTAGGGTGCTGGATTAGTAATTTTGTTGGATTACAGAGTGGTTAGATTAGAATGCACTTAAACCAACGACGACATTTACGCATCGGCGATTTCACCCACTATATGTACGCCCATTCCATTGTTAATATCTACCAAACTCATAGCTATTTCACTAGTGTTCCATCTATTCTGTTGACTGAGTACAAGAAACTGCGAATTTACCTATTTCAACTACCCAATAAAGTGGTCAGAAATCGGTAATTTGGCCAATTTCACATATTTCAAAAGATGCCAATTTCAAAATAGGGTCCAGAATAAACAATGCAGACATTCCTGGCACTAAAATAACATTTTCTCTGTTCATTAGTCACATCTCCAGGCCCCTCTTATATTATGCTTGCTTTCCATTTTGAATTTTTGTTCACACAAAAAATAGAAGATTTACTGTTATGTAGACTACTGCATTATTGTAATAATTGTATAAATAATGTCAAGCCATTCATAACTGTGTATTAGACTGGCCAGTTGGACATGTATTGGACAGTGATGTCATTTATTTACTCTTGAACATTGGCAAAAATCGAACATGTCCCCTACTTTGAGCTCAATTTCAAGGTACTTTCTGTCATGAAACTTATCAAAATCATATTATTCTATCAAATGAGACCAAAAAAATGAGAATACAACCATAAAAACCATACAAAAATACACCGCAAAGTCGCTGTTTTACACCATAAACATGGTCGCAGGTTTTTCTCATTATGCACTGCATGTTGCAGGATATTTTATATAGTACACACTTATCACACAGACCTATTCTCTCATATGTAGGGCCAAATTTACAGGTCACAGCTTATCCGAGTGAGCTGAGCTCATGGCGAGTGACAGTGGATTCAAAGCCACCTTATTTTTTATGAACAATGTATGATCTATGTGCTTTACACAACAAGAAGCATTTCTTTTATTCGTTGGAACCATGGCTAGGGCTAAAAGTGAGCAGGTTATAACAATAAATGGAAAAAAGAAATTGGAATGACTTATGCAGCAAGTAGTGCCACCAAACAGTAGCGGCAGGTTGGTGTGGCGACCCCAGAAATTTGAAATTATGCTAGCCAAAATTAGTGCCAGATTACTGATGGAACTGGATTACCGACTGCTGGATTAGTGATGACCGACCTGTACTAGTATGGTAATAAAATTTTGTAAAGGGTTAACTTTGGTATTGTTAGGAACGTTACACTAATTTACCCATACATTTTTCACATCAAGTAACACAATTTTGTTACATGCTGATTCTCAGGTATGTAACATCCATGGTATGAGGTTTACTGTGCCTTATTATTTCCCATTTTTCTTAATTAGTAAAAATCCAGAAAGATAAGACACCTACCATGCCATATTGGTTGCTGCACTCTTTTCACGTTCCACCACGGTATTTGATTCTCCTGAGGGAGGTCTCTTTGATCTTAACAGGCGATGACCAATGGAGTCTGCAACTGCAAAGGTTTAAGTTGTACACAATTTAGAGAAAATTACTAACCAATAGGAAGTGTTACCTTGTATTACAAAGAATAAAATATTGAACAGTTTTTCAATGGTTTTTCACAGTTCAAGCAAACCCCAATTCATATCAACCCAACTTACACCCTTCCTCCCTTATGACTATTTTTACCTGGCAAGGTAACCCCCTAAAAACAAAACATTTAAGAATGAAAACAGTTCCCAGAAAGGAGCCCCATTTATAACATTGAGCCTACAGGTAACAAGAGTTCAACTAATGACAGCATGACTAAAATCAATTCATTATAATTCTTTCCAATACCATTATCAATAATTTCATTACACATTGTAGGAATTGAAAATGAAAATGTTTATTTCCTTGTAAAGTTTACAATGTGTGGTTTACATGTTATAAAATATTGATTACAAAGAAGGCCACTAGCATGCCTAGGCATTTCAGGCAGACTAATACTAATTCTTACTCTATACTGATATAGGTTATGGAGCAGTACATTTTAGCATACATTATTAGATACATACATAATTATATTTATAATAGTGAGGTAGTACAAAACATATAATAATATTACAAATGGTATATTTAGTAATGGGATTGGATTTGTCTTGGCATGATACACTGTTTCTATTAAAGCTCATATATTGGAAGAGTATCTTAGGCAAACTTAGTACTAACCTAAGATTTAATAGGAAATAGCTATACGTACAGTGGTACCCCGGATTTCGTCAATAATTCATTCCAGAATGCTGTTTGAGTGCCGTTACTGAAAGAATTTGCTCCCATAAGGACAAATGTAAATTAGATTAATCCGTTTCAGACCCCCAAAAATACACTTATAAAAGCACTTGCAAAAATACACTTACATAATTGTTCGAGTTGGGAGCTGTACGAAATCCGGGGTACCATTGTATTAGGAATTTTATGTTTACAGTCATTTGGGTGGGTGTAAGTGTAAATTAGGGAGAATTACAGATAACGAGAGTAAGACTATATTGTTTTGAATGTGTTCATGATACAAAAAAGAGAATTAGGTGGTTTTCATTTGGTTAGCTGATGATGGGGTGTGTTAGGGAGATAAGATGTTTTTTAACGGTAGTTTGGAAAATAGTGGTTGAGTCTGCGGTTCTAGAGTTTTCAGACAAGGAGTTCCAGATTTTAGGCCCTTTTATGAACATCAAATTTTTGTAGAGGTTTAGCCGAATACAGGGAATGTCATAGAGTTTTTGTGTCTGGTATTGTGCGGCTTTCCATTAGGTTATTATTGGCTTTAGGTGAGTTGCTGTTGTTGATCCCCAGGCACAAATGTGCAAATGTGATGATTGCAGACAGATTTTGTCCTTGAAAAGTTCACAGAACCTCTGATGCTTATGCTCTAAAATGCCTGGGAGCAGATATGCTGATTTTTCTATGCACACAGTTGATAAGTTCTTGTGCAACACAAACACAATTTGGTGTTACTGTGGGAGAATTATATTAATATTTGGCTCATCCACATACAATATACATACTGGCACAACAATTCATTTAGAGTTAAGTGAACATGCTAGCCTCTCTCACCTTTATTTTTCTCCTCCTCCTTTTGGGAAGCTTCCACTTTTGCCTTTGAATCTTCTGTATCACCTTCGTCCTTTTGCACTGACGTGTTCTCTGAAGCATCTTTTTCATCAACTAACATTGGTTCGTATCCATCAAGTTCTCTGTTGCATGAAAGAAAATTATCACAATATTTAGTCAACCTCTAAAATAGCAAAACAAATAATTAGGCAACCAATTAGCTAATTCTTAAATTGATACAAATTATTTCTTTTGCACAAAGTACAAAATGCAGAAATATTTTTCCCTCCAGCAGAAGGCCGCGCAGACCAACTAAACGACATTAGTACAAATACCATAGATTTCAAAAAAGAAATGGAAAATATGCCCACTCACTCAGCACCTGGACCAGATTCATGGAATGCTTTATTTATAAAGAAGTGCAAAGTACCACTAGCATGAGCCCTCAGTATTCTTTGGAGAAAGAGCTTAGATCTAGGTGAAATACCAGAGGCCTTAAAGAGTGCAGACATAGCTCCTTTGCATAAGGGAGGTAGTAGAGCACTAGCTAAAAAATTACAGACCAGTAGCCCTAACTTCTCACGTCATAAAAATCTTCGAAAGAATGATGAGACGGAAGATTACAAATTTCATGGACCAGCACAACCAACATAACCCAAACCAGCATGGTTTTGGAGCAGGACGATCATGCCTATCACAGTTGCTGAACCATTATGACAGAATTATGAAGGCATTGGAAGACGACCAAAACGCAGATGTGATTTACACAGATTTTGCAAAGGCGTTTGATAAATGTGATCATGGAGTGATAGCGCACAAAATGAGGGGCATGGGCATTACAGGGAAGGTAGGCAGATGGATTTTCGGGTTCCTAACACACACAACACAAAAAGTAGTAGTAAACAGAGTAAGATCCAGCATCAGCAAGGTCAAAAGCTCAGTGCCCTAGGCACTGTCCTGGCACCTCTGCTGTTTCTCATCCTTATAGCAGACATTGATAAAAACACCCGTCACACTTTGGTATCATCATTTGCAGAGGACACTGAAAAATTACAGGAAGACATAAGCAGGGTCTTCCAGTGGGCAGTGGAGAACATGACGTTCAATTGTGATAAGTTCAAGCTGCTTAGGTATGGAAAGAATGAAGAACTCAAAAGAAACATTATATACAAAACTCAAGAGGGTCACCAAATAGAACGAAAGGAACACGTAAAAGACCTGGGAATAAATATGTCAGCTTTCTTTTAAGGACCATAACAAGACAAAGATCATGACAGCCAGGAAGATGATGGGGTGGGTACTGAGAACTTTCAAAACAAGGGAAATAATGCCAATGGTGACACTCTTCAAATCGCTAATGCTCCCTCATTTAGAATATTGCTCAGTTCTGACGGCCCCGTTCAAAGCAGGAGAAATATCAGAGCTGGAACAAATACAGAGATCGTTTACGACTCATATTGAGCCAGTAAAGCACCTAAATTACTGGAGCGGAAAAGAGAGAGATACATGATAATACAGTGGACCCCAGGTTTTCGTTATTTTTTCGTTCCAGAATGCTGTTCAAGTGCCATTACCAAACGAATTTATTCCCATAAGGAATAATGTAAAGTAGACTATTCCTTTTAGACCCCCAAAAATACACTTATAAAAGCATTTAAAAAAATACACTTACATAAAAGGGGGAGTTTCGAGCAGGACGAACACCAGGGGTCCACTGTATATACAGGTACCATCCGACTTACGACCAAGCTTGGTTCCGACCAACCAGTCGTAAGTCAAAATAGACATAAGTCGAACCTAAGAAAATTGCTGATAGGGATAGTAGTAGTTATACATGTGGTGGAAAAGTCAACTGGTACATGAGAATGAAAGGTTACAAGAGATATGGCTTGGGTAGCATAAAAAATAGGTGCAAATGAATATGGATGGATTTCAGAAGGCATGTTTCAGTGTCCCTTCTCTATTACATAAGAACATAAGAAAGGAGGAACACTGCAGGAGGCCTGTTTGCCCACACAAGTAGAGGTAGTAGTAGTAGTTATACATGTGGTGGGAAAGTCAGCTGGTACATGAGAAAGAAAGGTTACCAAAAGCTATGGCTTGGGTAGCATATCAGAGCTGGAACACATAGAACAAATAGAATAAATAAAACAAGAGAACAAACAAAACGTTACTCATCAAACCTAACGAGCCTGATAAGAAGGTCAAAAAAATTGTACTATGAGAACAGATTACATAACTTAAAATGTGATATAAAAAAGAACCTGGAAAACCCTATCTGAAATTCTAGGAACTAAAAAGATATCCACTAACAGAACAATCAAGCTAACAAAACCAGATGAACCCCTACTCCCACCTACTGAAACAGCAAACAAACTCAATGATTTCTTCTCCACCATAGGAAAAAAGCTGGCAAGCAAAATCCCAAGTTCAAACACTCCACCTAACGACTATCTCACTGGCACCTATCCGAATACACTATTCCTAGCCCCGACCAACCCAATAGAAGTTTCACTTATAATCAACACATTAAAAAACAAGGCAGGAGACCTAAATAACTTACCACCTTTTATATACAAATAAAGCTTCTCAAGTTCTCTCACCAATTATTGCAACACTCTTTAACAAATCCATCGAATCCTCTACCTTCCCATCAATAATCAAAATAGCGAGGGTTACCCCCATACGTAAAGGAGGAGATCAAACAGACCTGAATAACTATAGGCCGATATCTAACTTACCCCTTCTCTCCAAAATCTTTGAAAAATTAATTCATAGACAAATATATTCCTACCTCATCTCCCACAATGTACTCAACCACTCAATTTGGATTCAGGCCAAATAAAAATACAAATGATGCTATTATACACATGCTAGAAATAATTTACACCGCTATCGAGAAAAAACAAATCCCAGTGGGAATCTTCATTGATTTACGTAAAGCTTTTGATACAGTTGACCATGATCAGTTACACCTAAAATTATCACACTAGTATGGTATAAGAGGGCACTCCCTCAACTACCTAAAATCATACCTTAGCAACAGAAACCAATATGTGTACACAAATGGAGCTAGCTCTACCACGCAAACTATTACAGTAGGTGTCCCACAGGGAAGTGTTCTTGGCCCACTTCTCTTTCTCATTTACATTAACGACCTACCAAATGCATCTCAACTACTCAAACCCATACTATTTGCAGATGACACTACATACGTTTTCTCTCACCCAAGCCCAGACATACTAGCCAACACTGTAAATGCTGAATTGCAGAAAATATCTACCTGGATGATGACTAACAAACTTACTCTCAATATTGATAAAACCTATTTCATTCAGTTTGGGAACAGAGCTACAAATGTACCACTTAACATAATGATAAACGGGTCCCCTATCACAAAACTCACAGAGGGAAAATTTTTAGGTATCCATCTTGACAGTGGCCTAAAATTTCAGACACATATACAACAAATTTCCAAGAAAGTCTCAAAGACCGTGGGAATACTATCCAAGATACGGTACTATGTTCCACAACCAG
>WNWK01016100.1:0-45865 GCA_009830355.1 Cherax destructor
GGGGTGAGTATAATTCCGAGCACATCTCCTGAGGCACACATCAATCAGAAAACTGCTGCAGCATATGGGCGGCTGGCAAACCTAAGAATAGCGTTCCAATACCTCATTAAGGAATCGTTCAAGACTCTGTACACCATATACGTCAGGCCCATACTGGAGTATGCAGCACCAGTTTGGAACCCACACCTAGTCAAGAACGTCAAGAAATTAGAGAAAGTGCAAAGGTTTGCAACAAGACTAGTCCCAGAGCTAAGGGAATTGTCCTACGAAGAAAGGTTAAGGGAAATCGGCCTGACGACACTAGAGGACAGGAGGGTTAGGGGAGACATGATAACGACATATAAAATACTGCGAGGAATAGATAAGGTGGACAGAGACAAGATGTTCCAGAGAGGGGACACAGAAACAAGGGGTTACAGTTGGAAGTTGAAGACTCCTGTGTGTCAAAGGAATGTTAGGAAGTATTTCTTCAGTCATAGAGTTGTCAGGAAGTGGAATAGTCTAGAAAGTGACGTAGTGGAGGCAGGAACCATACATAGTTTTAAGACGAGGTTTGATAAAGCTCATGGAGCAGGGAGAGAGAGAGGACCTAGTAGCAATTAGTGAAGAGACGGAGCCAGGAGCTATGACTCGACCCCTGCAGCCACAAATAAGTGAGTACACACACACACACACATGTGGTGGGGGAAGCAGGAAGGGCTGGACGAATGAAGCCAAACTACAAGAAAGGGGACTATGTGGGCATGAAGAACTTTCAGGGAAGTCAGTAAACGAGATGATGGCATATGTGACAACAATATGCAAGGAAGCTGAGGAGAGGTTTGTACCCAAGGGAAACAAGAATAATGAAAAAGCCAGGATGAGCCCGTGGTTCACCCAAAGGTGCAGGGAGGCCAAAACCAAGTGTGCTAGGGAATGGAAGAAGTATAGAAGGCAAAGGACCCTTTAGAATAAGGAGAGCAGTCGTAAAGCCAGAAATGAATATGCACAGGTAAGAAGGGAGGCCCAACGATAATATGAAAATGACACAGCAGCAAAAGCCAAATCTGACCCAAAGCTATTGTACAGTCAAGGACCAGGTGATCAAGCTAAGGAAGGAAGGAGAAGAGATCACAAGAAACGACCACGAAGAATGTGAGGAACTCAACATGAGATTCAAAGAGGTGTTCACAGAGGAGACAGAAGGGACTCCAGAAAGACGGAGAGGTGGGGTACACCATCAAGTGCTGGACACAATACATGCAACCGAGGAAGAAGTGAAGAGGCTGCTGAGTGAGCTAGATACCTCAAAGGCGAAGGGGCTGGATTACATCTCTCCATGGGTCCTGAGAGAGGGAGCAGAGGCGCTATGTGTACCCCTAACAACAATATTCAACACATCTATCGAAACAGGGAGATTACCTGAGATATGGAAGAAAACAAATGTAGTCCCAATTTTTTAAAAAGGAGACAGACATGAAGCACTAAACTACAGACCAGTGTCACTGACGTGTATAGTGTGCAAAGTCATGGAAAAGATTATCAAGAGAAGAGTGGTGGAACACCTATAAAGGAATGAGCTTATCAACGATGGTCAACACGGTTTCAGGGACGGGAAATCCTGTGTCACAAACCTACTGGAGTTCTATGACAGGGTGACAGCAGTAAGAAGGCGTTTGACACAGTTCCACACAAGAGATTAGTGCAAAAGCTGGAGGACCAGGCAGGGATAACAGGGAAGGCACTCCACTGGATCAGGGAATACCTGTCACTAAGACAGCAGCGAGTCATGGTACGTGGCGAGGTGTCAGTGTGGGCGCCTGTGACGAGCGGGTTCCACAGGGGTCAGTCCTAGGATCGGTGCTGTTTCTGGCATTTGTGTAACTGTTTGCAGATGATGTAAAGTTGATGAGAAGAATTCAATCGGACGAGGACCAGGCAGAACTACAAAGGGATCTGGATAGGCTGCAAGCCTGGTCCAGCAATTGGCTCCTGGAGTTCAACCCACAAAGTACAAATTCATGAATATTGGAGAGGGCAAAGAAGACCGCAGATGGAGTACAGTCTATGGGGTCCAGAGACTCCAAACCTCACTCAAGAAAAAAGATCTTGGGGTGAGTATAACACCAGGCACATCTCCTGAGGCGCACATCAACCAAATAACTGCTGCAGCATACGGGCGCCTAGCAAGCCTACGAACAACATTCCGACATCTTAATAAGGAATCGTTCAGGACCCTTTACACCGTGTACGTTAAGCCCATATTGGAGTATGCAGCACCAGTTTGGAACCCACACCTAGCCAAGCACCTAAAGAAACTAGAGAAAGTGCAAAGGTTTGCAATAAGACTAGTACCGGAGCTAAGGGGTATGTCCTACGAGGAGAGGTTAAGGGAAATCGACCTGACGACACTGGAGGACAGGAGAGATAGAGGAGACATGATAACGACATAAAATACTGAGAGGAATTGACAAGGTTGACAGAGACAGAATGTTCCAGAGATGGGACGCAGCAACAAGGGGACACAGTTGGAAGTTGAAGACTCAGATGAATCACAGGGATGTTAGGAAGTATTTCTTCAGTCACAGAGTGGTCAGGAAGTGGAATAGTTTGGGAAGCGATGTAGTGGAGGCAAAATCTATTCATAGCTTTAAGGAAAGGTATGATAAAGCTCTTGGCGCAGGGAGAGTGACCCAGTAGCGGCCAGTGAAGAGGCGGGCCAGGAGCTATTTCTCAACCCCTGCAAACAGAACTAGGTGAGTACAACTAGGTGAGTACACACACACGCATACACACACACACACACACACACACACACACACACACACACACACACACACACACAATAAATGAGGTAAGAAAGAACTGGGGAAATACAGATGTATAAATATCGAAATTGTATATATTAAAATAAGGGATGGATACAAGAAATGGGTTATATTAAGAGTTTATGTACTTGGGAAAGAGTGTCAGAGAGAGAGATATTGGGAGATGGTAAGCGAGTGTATTTAGGGAGTTTTGAAACAAGTGAGTGATTGTGGTAGGGGACCTGAATGCTAATGTGGGAAAAACTGTTGTAGAGGGATGTAGTAGGTAAGTTTTGAGAGTCAGGGGTTAATTATAAATGGGGTTTTAACTGAACTTTGTAAAGAAAGATGTTGGGTAATAAGTATTTTAAGAAAAAATGATAAATTAGTACACAAGATATGATGATATATGGCGTAATAACATCAGTATTTTGGACTATGTATTTATAGATAAAAGGCTGATGGGTAGACTACTGGATGTTTATATTTTTGAAGGGGCAACAGATACATCAGATAATTATTTAGTTGTAACAACAGTAAGAGTAAGGGGTAGACCGGATACAGGGACACTGTCATCTGTAAGAGAGAAAAGTAAAGGCAGTAGTAGCTATGGTGAGATATACGAAGCAGTTGAAAGAAAGATGGGCTAGAGAGGATAAAAGTAATGAGGAGGCTCATGAGATTACAGTGTCAGAGTGTGCAGCAACATAAACAAATTTGCTGATGACACCAAAATAGGCAGTCCAAGTCATTCTAATGAGGACATTAGAGCACTCCAGGATGATTTGAATAGACTGATGCAGTGGTCGGAGAAGTGGCAGATGCAGTTTAGTGTAGACAAATGCAAAGTTCTAAATGTTGGGCAGGATAATAACCATGCCACATATAAGCTGAATAATGTAGATCTTATTACTTGTGATTGCGAGAAGGATTTAGGAGTTCTGGTTAGCAGTAATCTGAAACCAAGACAACAGTGCATAAGTGTTCGCAATAAAGCTAACAGAATCCTTGGCTTCATATCAAGAAGTATAAATAATAGAAGTCTTCAGGTTGTTCTTCAGCTCTATATATCTTTGGTTAGGCCTCATTTAGATTATGCTGCACAGTTCTGGTCACCGAATTACAGAATGGATATAAATGCACTGGAAAACGTACAGAGGAGGATGATAAAGTTGATCCCATGTATCAGAAATCTTCCCTATGAGGATAGACTGAGGGCCTTGAATCTGCACTCTCTAGAAAGGCGTAGAATTAGGGGAGATATGATTGAGGTGTATAAATGGAAAACAGGAATAAATAAAGGGGATGTAAATGGCGTGCTGAAAATATCCAGCCAAGACAGGACTCGCAGCAATGGTTTCAAGTTGGAAAAGTTCAGATTCAGGAAGGATATAGGAAAGCACTGGTTTGGTAATAGAGTTGTGGATGAGTGGAACAAACTCCCGAGTACCGTCATAGATGCTAAGACGTGTAGTTTAAAAAAAAGGTTAGATAAATACATGAGTGGGTGTAGGTGGGTGTGAGTTGGACCTGACTAGCTTGTGCTATTAGGTCAGATGCTTACTAATTCCTTAAGTGGAAGTGACCTGACTACCTGAGTTTACCTGGAAAAGGTTACCTCCAGGTGGTCAGGTCTGAGCAGGGGAGTGATTGACTTGCCTTGCATGGGTCAGTAGGCCTGCTCCAGTGCTCCTTTTTTCTTATGTACTTTTTAAAAGTTTGTGCTTGAGGGAGGGAAGAGGAGAGACTGTGGAATATTGAGGTAAAGAGGCTGGTAGGGGAGAAAAAGTTAGCATGTGAGGGAGTTTTACGAAGGAAAGGTGATATGGGGAGGGTGCATATGAAGAGTAAAAGAGAGGTTAAGAGAGTGGTGAAGGAATGTAAAAGAGAGCAAATGAGAGAGTGGGTGAGATGTTATCAACAAATTTTGATAAATGTTTTTGAGTGACAATAATAACGAATGGATTTAACAATTAAAAACAAAGGAGGGGAATTATAAGACAGAAAAGTGGAGGCATTGGCAAAACAGAGGGAATATTTTAAGGGGCTGTTACATTTTGATGAACAGAGGGAGGCAATGACTTCATGCATTGGCCAGGGAGGTAAACATATAACATGTAGGAGTGAGGGAGAGCCAGATGAGAGTGTGCAGGAGAAGAGTGAGGCAGTGGGTAAAATGAAAGTGGGTAAAGACTCTGGTATTGATGGGATCGAGAAAGAAATGCTAAAAGCAGGTGGGGATATAATTTTGGAGTGATTGGTGAATTTGTTCAAAAATGGTATGACAGGATGGAAGGTACCTAGGGAATGGCAGAGAACATGCATAGTTCGTTTGTATAAAAGAAAAGAGAATAAAAGAGTGTATTACACTGGTCTGCATTTGGAATGTTTTTAATTTTTATTTTTATTCATATTTGCGATCTTACATATTCTTGGGCTGCTGATTGTAAATATCTAAACCATTTTGCTCTATCATGTAAGAATTTTGAATAAAATACAAATTAATGATAAATGTGATTTTTTAATAAATTGTTACTTTATTGAAATTAGACAAGTAATCATGGAAAAGCACATTCTGTTAGTTTTAAGAACATATGAATTCCAAATCAACATGAATCAAATCAAATGATTTTATTAAAAAAATATGTTCCTAATTGTTAGCCTACATATTGAATCAAAGGAAGGAGGACCACTTTGATTTTAGCTTGTGCTGTGCATCGATATACTTTTGATATACCTTTGAAGAGTTTCGAGAATTTCTCTACTCTCTGAGCCCGACCATGGTCCAGACTCGTCTGGTGCTTGCCTGGTCAACCAGGCTGTTGCTGCTGGAGGTCAACTGCCCCACATATTCATCACAGCCTGGTTGATCTGGCACCTGGTGAAGATACGTGTCCAGTTTCCTCTTGAAGTCTTCTACATTTGTTCCAGCCGTGTTTCTGATATCTTCTGATAATATGTTGAATAGTCTGGGACCCCGAATGTTGATACAGTGTTCCCTTATTGTGCCCACCGCACCCCTGCTTCTCACTGGGTTTATTTCACACTTCCTCCCATATCTCTCACTCCAGTATGTTGTTATGGCAGTGTGCAGATTTGGGACCAGGCTCTCGAGTACTTTCCAGGTATATATTATCATGTATCGCTCTCTCCTCCGCTCCAATGAGTACATGTTCAATAATTTAGATGTTTTACTGGCTCAATTTGCGTCGTAAACGATCTCTGTATTTGTTGCAGCTCTGATATTTCTCCTGCTTTGAACGGGGCCGTCAGCACAGAGCAGTATTCTAAGTGAGGGAGCACTAGCGATTTGAAGAGTGTCACCATCGGCATTATTTCCCTTGTTTTGAAAGTTCTCAATACCCACCCCGTCATCTCCCTGGCTGTTGTGATCTTTGTCATGTTATGGTCTTTAAAGAAAGATCAGCTGACATAATCACTCCTTTACGTGTTCCTCTCGTTCTATTTGGTGACCCTCTTGAGTTTTGTATATAGTGTTCCTTTTGAGTTCTTCATTCTTTCCATACCTAAGCAGCTGAAACTTATCACCATTGAACGTCATGTTGTTCTCCATTGCCCACTGGAAGACCCTGCTTATGTCTTCCTGTAATTTGTCAGTGTCCTCTATAGTAGTGACTTTCATGCTTATTTTAGTGTCATCTGTAAATGATGATACAAAAGTGTGCCGGGTGTTTTTATCTATGCTATAAGGATGAGAAACAGCAGAGGTGCCAGAACAGTGCCTAGGGGCACTGAGCTTATGACCTCGCTGATGCTTGATCTTGCCCGGTTCACTACTACTTTTTGTGTTCTCTGTGTTAGGAACCCGAAAACCCATCTGCCTACCTTCCCCATAATGCCCATGGCCCTCATTTTGTGTGTTATCACTCCATGATCGCATTTGTCAAACGCCTTTGCAAAATCTATGTAAATCACATCTGCGTTTTGTTCGTCCTCCAATGCCTCCGTAATTCTGTCATAATGGTTCAGCAGCTGTGACAGGCATGATCGTCCCGCTCTAGACCAATACGTTTCAATGACCAGCAGTAATCCTCCATCATGCTGACATTCCATTTGCCCTGGTATCGAGTTTCCATGGTGCAAATATCCTGATGGAAACGTTCTCCTTGTTCCTCACTGTAGTTCCCACAATTGTTGGGAAAATAGTCAAGATGTGAGTGCAAAAAGTGCATCTTCACATTCATTCTAGACCCAAGTTGTTGGAAACTTGAAATCAGGTCTTGGATTATTTTTTTCATATTCGGGGGAGCGCCTGTTTCCCAGGAAGTTGTGGACAATCTACTTGAATGAAAACCAGGCATTCACCTCGACACCTGCTAATGCTTCATCAAAATGCTTGTCCTTCATCAATTCCCGAATCTGAGGGCCAACAAAGATTCCTGCCTTTAGCTTGCCTTCACTTATACGAGGAAACTTTGACTCCAGGTACTTGAAAGCAGTTCCATTCATATTCAAGGCCTTCACAAATTTTTTCATAAGCCCTAATTTGATGTGGAGTGGTGGCAGCAGAATTTTCTTGGGGTCAACTAGTGGCACACTTTTTACGTTGTGATTTGCGTGTAAGAAGCTGGTTCTTGGTGGCCAGTCTTTTTGTTCATAGTGCTGGCTGTCTGCCCTACTATCCCAAAGACACAGAAAACAGGGATACTTGGTGTATCCGCCTTGAAGACCTACTAGGAGAGCAATATAAATCACCATAAATGAGAAAATTGTGATTCTAGTACTTGATTGCAAATATTAGTGTCTTCATATTTGCGTAAGTTTTTGACATTTGGATACTATGGCCAATTGGCACAGGTGCAGCTGTGTTGCCATTGTAGAGAAATACAACCTTTAAACTTCTTTTAGAAGAATCAATGAAGAGTCTCCATTCATCTGCTTTGTATGACATCCCCATGTGTTCAATAAGGCCAGAAATATTAGAACAGAAAACTAAAGATTCCTCTTTGTCAAAGACCTGAGTGAATTCCGCTTCACGATGACGGTACCAAGCAAATGTTGTTCCAGAAGCTAGAAGCCTGTGTTCCTTCAGTCTAGAGCTAAGTAACTGTGCACTTTCTTTTGGAAGGTTAAGGTCTCTCACCAAGTCATTGAGCTCAACTTGGTTGAAGGATTTGGGATCGTCATTTGTTGATGGTTCATAGTCTACTTCCATCTCCTTAGAATCACTGGTATCAGACTCTGATGAAATTTGCCATGTCTCAGGTGGCACAGGTACATGAATATCTACAGAGTGTGGAACAGGCCTTATTGCTGAAGAAATATTTGGGTATATTATGCGATCTTTAGTCTTCTTGTTAAATCCAGCTACTTTAGTCATACAAAAATAGCAGTCATCATGGTGGTTCATCTGCTCCCGCCATACCATTGGTACTCCAAACAGCATACATTCAAGTTTTTCAACTGACCACATTTGGAGCTTACTAATGCAACTCTTGCAAGCTTTGTGTAGTGCAAATGGTTTGTCCTGGTCTCCAAGTTTGCAGCCAAAATAAGCAAAGTAGCAGCGCTTCAATAAAGGAGTAATGTTGCTCCATGAATCTGAAGGTGAATTGCCCGCAGACATAGCAAAATATGTCTGGTGAATTTATGCAGCCTCTAGACATATTAATAGTCTGAAAATAAAGAAAAATATATTAGATTTAGCATTTAATTCAATATAAGGTAAGCATTTTAATTGGTAATATACCACTTTCTCATTTACTTATGTTATACGAAATGAGAAAAGTAACGTTTCCGTATAACTTGACAACCTGATGTGATAGAGAGGAATAAAAAACACAATGAATCACTATTTTCCATATATATACCGAAAAAGATACAATAGAGTCAATAAAATAAATCATGCAGACCAGTTTTATAGGAGAACAAGCCAGTTAAGTATACCTGGTAAAATGTATGGTAGAGTTATTGAAAGAATTAGGGTAAGACAGAGAGCAGGATAGCAGATAAACAAGGATGTTATAGGAAGGCTGAGGGATATGTAGATCAAGTGTTTACATTGAAACATTAAAACGAAAAATATTTAGATAAAGGTAAGGAACTTTTCATGCATTTTTGGATTTAGAAAAGGCATGTGATAGGGTGGATAAAACACCATTGTTTCAGGTGTTGCAAGTGTATGGAACATATGTTAGGTTACGTAACAGTAGGCCTAATACTGGGAAGCGTGAAGCCACCATGCTTGTTTAACATATTTGTAGATGGAGATTTTAAAGAAACGAATGCCAGTCTTGGGTGAGGTGTGGGATCAACAATCTAACACAAAGTGAGAGTTGTAACAGTTGCTTTCTGCTGATGACTCTGTGATTTTTGGAGATTCTGAAGAGAAGTTGCGGAGGTTGGTGGACGAATTTGGCTCTCCAGGAGTTTGACAAAGCTCCTGGAGAGCGAAACTACGCCACAATGAAACGTCACATTATTTGCACTTGTATCCTTTTACTTAACCCCCACCCTACAATAACAATACATCCATCATTAACCACAACTACCACTTAGTCACAACACATCCTTCATTAACCACAACTACCACTTAGTCACAACACATCCTTCATTAACCACAACTACCACTTAGTCACAACACATCCTTCATTAACTACAACTACCACTTAGTCACAACACATCCTTCGTTAACCACAACTACCACTTAGTCACAACACATCCTTCATTAACCACAACTACCACTTAGTCACAACACATCCTTCATTAACTACAACTACCACTTAGTCACAACACATCCTTCGTTAACCACAACTACACTTAGTCACAACACATCCTTCATTAACCACAACTACCACTTAGTCACAATAACCACCCACCATTGTTAACTACCCAGCCTTTCAGCTTTCCATAACCACAGACCCATCAAGAACCCCCACACACGTTTCAATAACCACACAACCTTCAACAACCACGCAACCTACAATAACAATGCAACTTTCAATATCCAAATAACCTTCAACCTTCATTAACCACCCAACCTTCAACCTTTAATAATCACACAATTTTCAATAAGTATACACCCTACAATAACCACGCAACCTTCAATAACCACACACACTTCAATAACCACACACCCATCTATAACCACACACTCTTCAATAACCACCCACCCTTCAATAACCACCCACCCTTTAATAACCACCCATCCTTCAATAACCACCCACCCTTCAATAACCACACACCCTTCAATAACTACCCACCCTTCAATAAACACCCACCCTTCAATAACCACACACCCTTCAATAACTACACACCCTTCAATAACCACCCACCCTTCAATAACCACCCACTCTTCAATAACCACCCACCCTTCAATAACCATCCATCCTTCAATAACCACACACCCTTCAATAACCACACACCAGTCAATGACCACCCACCCTTCAATAACCACACACCCTTCAGTAACCACTCACCCTTCAATAACCACTCATCCGTCAATAACCACCCACACTTCAATAACCACACATCCTTCAATAACCACACACCCTTCAATAACCATCCACCCTTCAATAACCACCCACCCTTTAATAACCATCCACCCTTCAATAACCACCCACCCTTCAATAACCACCCACCCTTCAATAACTACACATCCTTCAATAACCACACACCCTTCAATAACCATCCACCCTTCAATAACCAACCACCCTTTAATAACCATCCACCCTTCAATAACCACCCACCCTTCAATAACCACCCACCCTTCAATAACCACCCATCCGTCAATAACCACCCACCCTTCAATAACCACACATCCTTCAATAACCACACACCATTCAATAACCACCCACCCTTCAATAACCACCCACCCTTCAATATCTCCCACCCTTCAATAACCACCCACCCTTCAATAACCACCCACCCTTCAATAACCACCTACCCTTCAATAACCACACACCCTTCAATAACCACCCACTCTTCAATAACCACCCACCCTTCAATAGCCACCCAACCTTCAATAACCACACACCCTTCAATAACCACCCACCTATCAATAACCACCCACCCTTCAATAACCACCCACCCTTCAATAACCCCCACCTTCAATAACCACCCACCCTTCAATAACCACCCACCCGTCAATAGCCACCCACCCTTCAATAACCACCTACCCATCAATAACCACCCACCCTTCAATAACCACCCAACCTTCAATAACCCCCACCCTTCAATAACCACCCACCCGTCAATAACCACCCACCCGTCAATAACCACCCACCCGTCAATAACCACCTACCCGTCAATATCCACCCACCCTTCAATAACCACCCACCCTTCAATAACCACCCACCCTTCAATAACCACCCTTCAATATTTTGAGGTTTAACAGAGTCATATACAAGAAAATGGAAATATATTCGTAGCAGCGTGGACAAAAACTCTCAAACATTAGCATTAAGCGAAAAAACCTCCTTAAACTAAGATATGAAACAAAATAAGAAGATACAGAGAGAAGAAAACATGTAACCATAAATTTTGTGCGTGTGGAAGAGCTGCAAGTGAACATGAAAACAACGTGGAAATATAAACACTTAAGAAGTATAATGTGTCATTATTGACACGTTGCCACAGTGGGTTGATCAATACAAACAGATCTGTTTGTGGCCGATAAAGCTCACTGTGTGGGCAAATGTGTTAATAGGATTACATTATACTGTATCGTTATATTTCCATTGTGTCGGTATTTTATACCATTTATTTCCATGAAAACAACGTAATGGGTAAACACAGAAACAAGGAAAATAAGTAAGAGGGGCGGGAGAAATAAAATGCTTCGTGAGAGAAACAAAGTTGATAAGTCATAAATGTGTAGTGATCATTCAAGTGTATTGGTCGAGATGAGAGAGAGAGACAACGAGTGAGAGAGTGAACGGGAAGAGAGAGAATGCAACGAAGTAGTGAGAGAGAGGAGATGACAACGAAGAGTGAGAGAGAGAGAGATGAAACGAAGAGTGAGAGAGAGGATATGACAACGAAGAGTGAGAGAGAGAGATGACAACGAAGAGTGAGAGAGATGATGACAACGAAGAGTGAGAGAGAGATAGAGAACAACGAAGAGTGAAGAGAGAGAGAGAGATGCAACGAAGAGTGAGAGAGGAAAGAGAGAGAGAGAGATGACAACGAAGAGTGAGAGAGAGAGAGAAGAGATGAGAGAGAGATGACAGAGAGTGAGAGAGAGAGATGACAACGAGAGTAGAGAGAGAGAGAGATGGCAACGAAGAGTGAGAGAGAGAGATGACAACGAAGAGTGAGAGAGAGAGAGATGACAACGAAGAGTGAGAGAGAGAGAGATGACAACGAAGAGTGAGAGAGAGAGAGATGACAACGAAGAGTGAGAGAGAGAGAGAGAGATGACAACGAAGAGTGAGAGAGAGATGACAAGAAAGAGAGAGAGATGACAACGAAGAGAGAGAGAGATGACAACGAAGAGTAGAGAGAGAGAGAGAAAGAAGAGAGAGAGAGAGAGAGAGAAGAGAGAGATGACAACGAAGAGTGAGAGAGAGAGAAGAGATGACAACGAAGAGTAGAGAGAGAGATGACAACGAGGGGAGAGAGAGAGATGACAACGAAGAGAGAAGAGAGAGAGAGAGAGATGACACGAAGAGGAGAGAGAGAGAGATGAAGAGAGAGAGAGAGAGAGAAGATGACAACGAAGAGTGAGAGAGAGAGAGAAGAAGAGAGGAGAGAGAGAGAGACAGAAGAGGAGAGAGAGATGACAACGAAGAGTGAGAGAGAGAGAGAAGAGAGAGAGAGAGATGAAGAGAGAGAGAGAGAGAGAGAGAGAGAGAGAGAGAGATGACAAGAAAGAGTAGAGAGAGAGATGACAACGAAGAGTAGAGAGAGAGAGATGACAACGAAGAGTGAGAGAGAGATAAAGAAGTGAGAGAGAGAGAGAGAGGGAGAGAAGAGAGAGAAAGAGAAGAGAGAGAGAGACGAAGAGAGAAAAGATGACAACGAAGAGTGAGAGAGAACGAGAGGAGAGGAGAGAGATGGAAAGAGAGAGAGAGAGAGATGACAAGAAGAGAGGAGAGGAGAGAGATGACACGAGTAGAGTGGAAGAATAGAGAGATGACAAAGAATGTGATGTAGAGTAAGAGAGAGAGAGAGAGAGACGAGAGAGAGAGAGAGAGATGAAACGAAGAGGAGAGAGAGAGAGAGAGAGAGAGAGAGAGAGAGAGAAGAGAGAGAAGAAGAGAGAGAGAGAGAGAGAGAAAAGAGAGAGAGAGAGAGAAAGAGAGAGAAGAGAGGAGATTACTTTTGAAAGATAACAGAATGATTTAGAGGTAAAAAAGGTGGGTATATAAGAGTATGGAAGGTAAGAGTAAGATAAAGCTAGAAAAAATAATAGAAAGGTTACGAAACTCGGAGAATTAAAAGGTGTAAAAACAGGGAGGGAGGGTGAAAGGGGAGAGCAAGAGACGCAGAAAGAGAAGGGCACCGGGGATCGATCCTCCGGTACGGCTGGAAAACATTAGGATGTGTTCCATAAGACATCTGCTGTCCCTGTTCACCCGTCAGTAAAATGGGTACCTGGGTGTTAGTGGACTGGTGTGGGTCGCATCCTGGGACAAAACTGACCTAATTTGCGGGAAATGCTCAGCATAACAATCGGCTTTCTATAGTGTAGTATGTTATTGATGTCAGTTATGGTCTGTATACCTTGTACATGTACTTGAAGAAATAAAGATTTTATTATTATATTATTAAAGTGGGAGACAAAACTCAGGAATATGAATAGGTTACTATGGAAGGCTGCAGTAGAATAGTAACGAGTGAGATAGTCAAAATGAAGTCAAGTTTTCTTGACTATCTGTCTTTTGACTGCCTGCCTTTTATTTTTCCATCTGGGTCTATTAATCCCCTTCCTCAGGATGTGACTCACACCATTCTCCTAACACCCATGTACCTGCTGACCGCTTAAGTGAACCTCTGCAGCAGCAGGAAACAACCAATATTTCCACCTGTTCAGAAGATCGAACCCCTGTCCCTCAGTGTGTGAGCTGATGCAGCTACCAACTAACCTGTAAGAAGACTTGAACTTATTTCCTGTGTAAATTACAAAAACAATTAATCGATTGGAAGAGCCTTTAAGGAGTAGCTTAGCGAGAGTTAATGTTTCAACCTCCATAAAAGCTGGAGACTATTGTTTTGTGAGCTTCGGGGGAACAGTTTAATGCTCTGAAAACACACCTAGGAATTAATGAGCTTTCTCCTTGTTGGGAACTTGATGCCCGTAGTGTTAACCCCATCCTCTCTCTCTCTCTCTCTCTCTCTCTCTCTCTCTCTCTCTCTCTCTCTCTCTCTCTCTCTCTCTCTCTCTCTCTCTCTCTCTCTCTCTCTCTCTCTCTCTCTCTGATCACTGAAGCGGCGTACCAACATGCGCCAGGTATTGGGGAATGACTGCCCTTCATTTGAATATCACTCGCCAGATCCAATCCTATTTGTTCGTTTGATATCCTCTGAAGAGAATTAGTTTCGTAAAATTGACACTTGAAATTATTCTGTAGGACAGGTGCTCGGAAAACAAGGGACACAGTAACAAGAAGCCGACTCAGTATTTTGTCCACGGCGGAGCGATTTTTTTGGATACATAGAAATTAAAAAAGAATGCATTTTTTATATGTCTTTGGAGAGGTTAAACATGCTCGTAGTACTTATGAAATGTTTAGCTATTTACTTGATAGACAGCGAGGTGAGTTTGTGTGTGTGTGTGTGTGTGTATGTGTGTGTACTCACCTAATTGTGGTTGCAGGGGTCGAGACTCAGCTCCTGGCCCCGCCTCTTCGCTGTCTGCTACTGTGTCTCTGCTCTCCCTGCTCCATGAGCTTTATCATACCTTGTCTTAAAACTATGTATGGTTCCTGCCTCCACTATATCTTTCTCTAGTCCATTCCACTTCCTGACTACTCTGTGGCTGAAGAAATGTTTCCTGACATCCCTTTGACTCATCTGAGTCTTCAGCTTCCAGTTATGTCTCCTTGTTTCTGTGTTCCATCTCTGAAACAACCTGTCACTATCTACCTTGTCAATTCCCCGCAGTATTTTGTATGTCGCTATCATGTCTCCTCTGACCCTTCTTTCCTCCAGTGTTGTTAGTCCTATTTCCCTCAATCTTTCTTCATAAGACAGACCCCTGAGTTGTGGAACTAACCTTGTCGCAAACCTTTGCACTTTCTCTAGTTTCCTTACGTGTGTGTGTGTGTGTGTGTGTGTGTGTGTGTGTGTGTGTGTGTGTGTGTGTGTGTGTGTGTGTGTGTATCGTTTATACCTATTCAAAACAGAATTTGCCTATTTGTACGCTTTCCTGTGAGAGACTGAAACCCATTATCAGCTGTTATTTGTAAACATGCTCAGTCATTTTATTCCCTTGTAGTATATTTATCCTAGACCGAGGGTTGTGAAATAGCAAGTTTAATTTGATTCTTTCCTTAGTTATGCTAGTTCTCACATAGTATTTGGTTTATTCCCCTATTTGTCTATTACATTATAACTTATCAATTAACAGAGAAAATCTGATGATTGGGAAGAGCAATGGTGATGCTACCTCGCTGTGTGTGGCATTGGCACAACTACTTGTAAGTGGCATCTTCTGTGGCATATGGCAGGCACTCTGCTGATTTTCTCTCCTCCACCATCCTCTACTGGATGAGTTCCTAGAGAGAAATATATAATAACAGAAGTATATTTCTTCCCTGTAAGCAAGAACTATCCTGACTTGTCTAAATATATTTACTACCGCTTGAGCCGAAAATCTTGAAGTACGGAGCAGACACACCTGTCTCAGGCCAGCTGGAGGGATAGTACACAAATATATGCTCAGTACAGTGCAGAACATTCTATCCACAAACAGGTGAGCGTCATCCTGTCCTCGTTGAGTCTGGTATTAACAGCCATGATAAAGAAGTCTTGTCACTTGGTAAAACGTTGTCCTCTGAGTCTTCATTGATGTACTCAATAGATTTTGTTTTTGTTTTTTCTCCCTTTATTTCCATTTTGTCTTTAAGCTTCCTGGTCTCTCACAGTCAATGATTTTTTTAATCACAAATCACGAATTACCTTTTTTAAAGCACTGAGTTGATGCTCCGTTTTCTATTTAAGCGAGTTAGCTGTTGTTTTGCGATCCCCTCATGGCAAAACATCTGTCTAAAGGCATCCTCCCTCATGTGCCACTCACTGCCACTCTGATACCAATACCATTACACACAGGTATTGAAATATCACCTTTGTCTTGATTTTCTGTCTCTGGATTCTTTCTATGCTCGTGTGGCTCTTCATGGGCACTCGTTAATTAACCAGTTGAGGAACGATCCTGGTGGCACTATTCATACACATACGTTCACCAGTTGAGGAACGATCCTGGTGGCACTATTCATACACATACGTTCACCAGTTGAGGAACGATCCTGGTGGCACTATTCATACACACGTTCACCAGTTGAGGAACGATCCTGGTGGCACTATTCATACACATACGTTCACCAGTTGAGGAACGATCCTGGTGGCACTATTCATACACACGTTCACTAGTTGAGGAACGATCCTGGTGGCACTATTCATACACACGTTCACCAGATGAACGATCCTGGTGACACTATTCATACACACGTTCACCAGATGAACGATCCTGGTGACACTATTCATAGACACTCGTTCACCAGTTGAAGAACGATTCTGGTGACACTCGTTCACCAGTTGAATCATGACCCTGGGGACATTAAGTGTCTGGAGCCGCTATAAGTGAAGGCCTAAATCTCTCCTGTGTAAGAGTTTGTACTCACCAAATTGTGGTTGCAGGTGTTGAAGCTAGCTCTTGGCTCCGCCCCTCTGCTGGCCGCTACTGGTTTCACTCCCTTCTAGCTGCGTGAATCCTGTCATACCTATTCTTAAAGCTAAGTCTTGTTTCTGCATCAACCACGTTCCTGTCTAGGTCGTTCTACTTCATGGCCACTTTAAGATTAAAAAGGTATTTCCTGACAGTCCTGTGACCTCGTGTACCTGAGACTAGCCTCTCACACTCTTCCTCTCAACCCTCTCAATTCTTCTAAGTATTTTGTAAGTCGTAATCATGTCATCTCCGAACTCACCTAGCTGTACTCACATAGTTGTGGTTGCATGGGTCGAGTCACAACTACTGGTCGCTACTACCTTACTCTTCCTGCTTCTTGAGCTAAATTTATATCTCTTCTTATAGCTGTGTATGGATCCTGTCTCCACTTCATCACTTCCCAGACTATTTCACTTCCTGACAACTCTGTGACTAAAGAAATACTGTGTGTGTGTGTGTGTGTTAGTTACCGTTTTGTCCTAGGCACATGTCGACTAGACACTAGGCCTGCTGTATATGCGTGCGTGTATTTTAGTTATGTGTGTGTACTCACCTAGTTGTGCTTGCAGGGGTCGATTCACAGCTCCTGACCCCGCCTTTTCACTGGTCGCTACTAGGTCACTCTTCCTGCTCCATGAACTTTATCTTGCCTCTTCTTAAAGCTATGTATGGATCCTGCCTCCATTACATCTCTTCCCAGACTATTCCACTTCCTAACAACTCTGTGACTGAAGAAATACTTCCTAACATCCCTGTGATTCATCTGAGTCTTCAACTTCCAACTGTGACCCCTTGTTGCTGTGTCCCATCTCTGGAACATCCTGCCTCTGTCCACCTTGTCGATTCCTTTCAGTATTTTATATAAATATACGTGTGTGTGGGTGTAGTGTGTGTAGTGTGTGGTGTGTGTGTGTGTACTCACCTATTTGTACTCACCTAATTGTGGTTGCAGGGGTCGAGTCATAGCTCCTGGCCCCGCCTTTTCACTGGTCGCTACTAGGTCACTCTTCCTGCTCCATGAACTTTATCAAACCTCGTCTTAAAACAATGTATGGTTACTGCCTCCACTACGTCACTTTCTAGGCTATTCTACTTCCTGACAACTCTATGACTGAAGAAATACTTCCTAACATCCCTTTGACTCATAGGAGTCTTCAACTTCCAATTATGACCCCTTGTTTATGTGTCCCTTCTCTGGAACATCTTGTCTCTGTCCACCTTATCTATTCCTCGAAGTATTTTATATGTCGTTATCATGTCTCCCTTAACCTTATGTCCTCTAGTGTCGTTAGACCGATTTATCTTAACCTTTCTTCGTAGGACACTTTCCTTAGCTCTGGGACTAGTCTTGTTGCAAACCTTTACACTTTCTCTAATTTCTTGACGTGCTTGACCAGGTGTGGGTTCCAAACTGGTGCTGCATACTCCAGTATGAGCCTGACGTATATGGTGTACATAGTCTTGAACGATTCCTTAGTGAGGTATTGGAACGCTATTCTTAGGTTTGCCAGCCGCCCGTATGCTGCAGCAGTTATCTGATTGATGTGTGCCTCAGGAGATGTGCTCGGTATTATACTCACCCCAAGATCTTTTTCCTTGAGTGAGGTTTGCAGTCTTTGGCCACCTAGACTATACTCTGTCTGCGGTCTTCTTTGCCCTTCCCCGATCTTCATGACTTTACATTTGGCAGGGTTAAATTCAAGGAGCCAGTTACTGGACCAGGCTTGTAGCCTGTCCAGGTCTCTTTGTAGTCCTGCCTGATCCTCGACTGATTTAATTCTTCTCATTAACTTCACATCATCTGCAAACAGGGACACTTCTGAGTCTATCCTTTCCGTTATGTCATTCACATATACCAAAAACAGTACAGCTCCTAGGTAGGGTAGGGTAGGTTCGTCATGACACCGGACAGGTGTTCCTAGGACTGACCCCTGTGGAACCCCAATCGTCACAGGTGCCCACTCTGACACCTCGTCACGTACCATGACTCGTTGTTGCCTCCCTGTCAGATATTCTCTGATCCATTGCAGTGCCTTTCCTGTTACGTGTGCCTGATGTGTGTGTGTGTACTCACCTATTTGTACTCACCTATTTGTGGTTGCAGGGGTCGAGTCATAGCTCCTGGCCCCGCCTCTTCACTGATTGCTACTAGGTCCTCTCTCTCCCTGCTCCATGAGCAGTGTGTGTGTGTGTGTGTGTGTGTGTACTCACCTAATTGTACTCACCTAATTGTGGTTGCAGGGGTCGAGACTCAGCTCCTGGCCCCGCCTCTTCGCTGTCCGCTACTGGGTCTCTGCTCTCCCTGCTCCATGAGCTTTATCATACCTCGTCTTAAAACTATGTATGGTTCCTGCCTCCACTATATCTTTCTCTAGACTATTCCACTTCCTGACTACTCTGTGGCTGAAGAAATGCTTCCTAACATCCCTTTGACTCATCTGAGTCTTCATCTTCCAGTTGTGTCCCCTTGTTTCTGTGTTCCCTCTCTGGAACATCCTGTCCCTGTCTACCTTGTCGATTCCCCGCAGTATTTTGTATGTCGTTATCATGTCTCCTCTGACCCTTCTTTCCTCCAGTGTTGTTAGTCCTATTTCCCTCAACCTTTCTTCATAGGACCGACCCCTGAGTTGTGGAACTAGCCTTGTCGGAAACCTTTGCACTTTCTCTAGTTTCTTTACGTGCTTGACCAGGTGTGGGTTCCAGACTGGTGCTGCATATTCTAGTATGGGCCTGACGTACACGGTGTACAGTGTCTTGAACGATTCCTTGTTTAGGTAACGGAACGCTAATCTTAGGTTTGCCAGTCGCCCATATGCTGCCGCAGTTATCTGGTTGATGTGTGCCTCCGGAGACGTACTTGGCGTTATACTCACCCCAAGGTCTTTCTCCTTTGCCGATGTTTGTAGCCCTTGTCCACCTAGCCTGTACTCTGTCAGCGGTCTTCTTTGTCCTTCTCCATACTTCATGACTTTGCATTTGGTGGGATTGAATTCAAGAAGCCAGTTGCTAGACCAGATGTCAAGCTTGTCCAGGTCTGTTTGAAGTCCTGCTTGGTCCTCTTCCGATGTGATTCTCCTCATTAATTTCACATCATCTGCGAACAGAGACACTTCTGAGTCTATCCCATCCGTCATGTCGTTTACATATACCAAGAATAACACTGGTCCTAGGACTGACCCCTGCGGTACGCCGCTCGTCACAGGCGCCCACTGTGATACCTCATCACGCACCATGACCCGTTGCTGCCTCCCTGTGAGGTATTCCCTGATCCATTCCAGTGCTCTTTCTGTTATACATGCTTGTTCTTCCAACTTCTTTACTAATCTCATGTGAGGAACTGTGTCGAAGGCCTTCCTGCAGTCCAGGAAAATGCAATCAACCCACCCTTCTCTCTCTTGCCTTACCTCTGTTACTTTATCATAGAACTCTAGGAGATTTGTTACACAGGATTTGCCTTCCCGGAATCCGTGCTGTCTGGTGTTTATTATCCTGTTCAGCTCGAGGTGCTCCACCATTCTTTTCCTGATGATTTTCTCCAGGACTTTGCACACTATACACGTAAGTGACACCGGTCTATAGTTTAGTGCCTTTTTTCTGTCTCCTTTTTTAAAGATGGGGACTACATTGGCCTTCTTCCATACCTCAGGTAGCTGCCCATTTTCAAGGGATGTGTTGAATATTATGGTAAGTGGCACACTCAGTACCTCAGCTCCTTCCCGAAGAATCCACGGGGAGATATTGTCCGGACCCATCGCCTTTGAGGTATCAAGGTCACTGAGTAACTGCTTCACCTCCTCCTCAGTTGTGTGGATGCCCTCTAGCACTTGGTACATCCCTTGTTGGTGATGCACCCCATCCATCCTGTGTATGTGTGTGTGTGTGTGTGTGTGTGTGTGTGTGTGTAGTATGTGTGTAGTGTCTGTGTAGTGTCTGTGCCCCGCCTCTTCACTGATCGCTACTGGGTCCTCTCTCTCCCTGCTCTATGAGCTTTATCATACCTCGTCTTAAAGCTATGTATGGTTCCTGCCTCCACTGCATCACTTGCTAGACTATTCCACTTCCTGACTACTCTATAACTGAAGAAATACTTCCTAACATCCCTTTGACTCATCTGAGTCTTCAACTTCCAATTGTGACCCCTTGTTTCTGTATCCCCTCTCTGGAACATCCTGACTCTATCCACCTTGTCTATTCCACGCAATATTTTGCATGTCGTTATCATGTCTCCCCTAACCCTCCTGTCCTCCAGTGTTGTCAGGCCGATTTCCCTTAACCTTTCTTCGTAGGACATTCCCCTTAGCTCTGGAACTAACCTTGTCGCAGACCTTTGCACTTTCTCTAATTTCTTGACGTGCTTGACCAGTTGTGGGTTCCAAACTGGTGCTGCATACTCTAGTATGGGTCTGACGTACACGGTGTAAAGTGTCTTGAACTATTTCTTACTAAGGTATTGGAACGCTATTCTCAGGTTTGCCACGCGCCCATATGCTGCAGCAGTTATCTGGTTGATGTGTGCTTCCGGAGACGTGCCCGGTGTCATACTCAGCCCAAGATCTTTCTCCTTGAGCGAGGTTTGCAGTCTTTGGCCACCTAGCCTATACTCTGTATGCGGTCTTCTTTGCCCCTCCTCGATCTTCATGACTTTGCATTTGGCGAGATTAAATTCGAGAAGCCAGTTGCTGGACCAGGTGTCCAGCCTGTCCAGGTCTCTTTGAAGTCCTGCCTGATCCTCATCTGATTTAATTCTCCTCATTAACTTCACATCATCTGCGAACAGGGACACTTCTGAGTCTATCCCTTCCGTCATGTCATTCACATATACCAAGAATAGCACTGGTCCTAGAACTGACCCCTGTGGGACCCCGCTTGTCAAAGGCGCCCACTGTGCTACCTCAGCACGTACCATGACCCGTTGTTGCCTCCCTGTCAGGTATTCTCTGATCCATTGCATTGCCCTTCCTGTTATACACTCCGGATCCTCTAGCTTCTGCACTAATCTCTTTTGAGGAACTGTGTCGAAGGCCTTCTTGCAGTCCAAGAAAATGCAATCAACCCACCCCTCTCTCTCGTGTCTTACTTCTGTTACTTTGTCATAGAACTCCAGAAGGTTTGTGACACAGGATTTGCCTTCCATGAATCCTTGCTGGTTGTCGTTTATAATCTTGTTCTGTTCCAGATGTTCCACCATTCTCCTCCTGATAATCTTCTCCATGACTTTGCACACTATACACGTCAGTGACACTGGTCTATAGTTTAGTGCCTCGGTTCTGTCTCCTTTCTTAAAAATGGGAACTACATTTGCCGTCTTCCATACCTTAGGTTGTTGCCCAGTTTCAAGGGATGTGTTGAAGAGTGTGGTTAGTGGCACACACAGCATCTCTGCTCCCTCTCTAAGGACCCACGAGGAGATGTTGTCCATTCCCATCGCCTTTGAGGTATCAAGGTCACTGAGCAGCTTCTTCACCTCCTCCTCAGTTGTGTGTATGTCATCCAACACTTGTTGGTATATTCTTTGTTGGTGTCCCGCTCTGTTCTGTCTTCCCTGAGCCCTTCCTGTCTCCACTGTAAATACCTCCTTAAATCTCGTGTTGAGCTCCTCACATACCTCTTGATCATTTCTTGTGAGTTCCCCACCTCCTTTCCTCAGCCTGATCACCTGGTACTTGACTGTTGTCTTCCTCCTAATGTGGATATACAACAGCTTCGGGTCAGACTTGACTTTCGATGCTATGTCGTTTTCGTACTGTCGCTGGGCCTCTCTCCTTATCTGTGCATACTCGTTTCTGGCTCTTCGACTAATCTCCTTATTTTCCTGGGTCCTTTACTTTCTGTAATTTTTCCATTCTCTAGTGCACTTAGTCTTTGCCTCCCTACACCTTAGGGTAAACCAGGGGCTCGTTCTGGTCTTCCCATTATTTATGTTGTGTGTGTGTTGTGTTGTGTGTGTGTGTGTGTGTGTGTGTGTGTGTGTGTGTGTGTGTGTGTGTGTGTGTGTGTGCGTACTCACATACTAGTGGTTGCAGGAATTGAGTCATAGCTCCTGGCTCAGCCTCTTCACTGGTCGCTACTAGGTCACTCTCTCTATGCTCCATCATACCTCTTCTTAAAGCTATGTATGGTTCCTGCCTCCACTACATCACTTTCCAGATTGTTCCACTTCCTGACTACTCTATAACTGAAGAAGTACTTCCTAACATTCCTGTGACTCAACTGTGTCTTTAACTTACAATTGTGACCCCTTGTTGCTGTGTCCCATCTCTGGAACATCCTGTCTCTGTCCACCTTGTCGATTCCTCTCAGTATTTTATATGTTGTTATCATATATTTCCTATCTCTTCTGTCCTCCAGTGTCGTCAGGTCGATTTCCCTTAATCTCTCCTCGTAGGACATGCTCCTTAGCTCTGGGACCAGTCTCGATGCCAAACCTTTGCACTTTCTGTAATTTCCTGACGTGCTTGACCAAGTGTGGGTTCCAAACTGGTGCTGCATACTCCAATATGGGCCTGACGTATACGGTGTACAGGATCCTGAACGATTCCTTAATGAGATGTCGGAATACTATTCTTAGGTTTGCTAGGCGCCCATATGCTGCAGCAGTTATTTGGTTGATGTGCTCCTCAGGAGATGTGCTCGGTATAATGATTACCCCAAGATCCTTTTCGTTGAGTGTGGTTTGTAGTCTTTGGCCCCCTAGACTGTACTCTGTACTCTGTACCCCAATCTTCATGATTTTGCACTTGGTAGGGTTGAACTCCAGGAGCCAGTTTCTGGACCAGGCCTTCAGCTTGTCCAGATCCCTTTGTAGAGCTGCCTGGTCCTCCTCCGATTGAATTCTCCTCATTAACTTCACATCGTCTGTAAACAGGGACACTTCTGAATCTATTCCTTCCTTCATGTCATTCAGCACCGGTCCAAGGACTGACCCCTGTGTGTGTGTGCTGTCACTTTAGGCAAGGCAGCACTTGCTATCTTGCCTCACAGAGAGACAGTAGTACTCACAGACAAGCCGCCTGGTGTTAATTAATTGTTTCAAGAACTGGAAGACAGGCTAAATTTCTAAACCTCATTGATGGTAAATAATGCAAACCAAATTTACTCCAAATATAGTTAATAGGATTAAGTTTAATTACAATCTGCAAATTTTCACTAGGTTGTGCTAGATCAGGCATAGATTGTTTGACTAACTCTGCTTAAAATCAAGACAAATACGTGTAGCTGTAGGTAAAATTTCATTGGATACAGCTGTAGTATTAGTGGAAATAATAACCTATTGTAATACTGAATAAAGACATTAACAATGCTAATGTTAATATTTGCAGTCAAAATTACACATATACATATATTGCAAAATTCAGCGAATATAATTATGTTGCATCACACTGAACGGAGAGTTAATAGTAGCAGTAATTATCTCACTAACATACGAATTACACACCAGTTGACCATCAATCTGAGTAATTAACTCTGTAATGAGATCAACATTACAAGTGTCTCTACAGTGTTCCTAGTCGATCATTATGCATTCCTCCTTTGCAAGTAGGTTATTTGTCTCGAAGCTTATTATATATGAAACTGTGCTTATTATATATGAAACTGTGCTTATTATATATGAAACTGTGCTTATTATATATGAAACTGTGCTTATTATATATGAAACTGTGCTTATTATATATGAAACTGTGCTTATTATATATGAAACTGTGCTTATTATATATGAAACTGTGCTTATTATATATGAAACTGTGCTTATTTCAGTGTTGTTAAAATGTACTAGACGTAAGTCGTACACTAGAGTGTGTGACTGATGTCTGTGTTGGTGGTAGGGAGGAAAAATACCGACAAGTAGGGCACTACAAAGGCACCAAATTAGACACCAGAGGCTCTGCTACTTTGTGATACCCAACTTCTCTGCTTCAGAAAAAACAAACATTCTGGAGAGACACCTAACCTGAGCACATTTTATGTTCCATTGTTTACATTGTTCCAGTCATTTGCAACTCACTTGCCCAACCAGTACTTTTCTGCATCCTTCTCGAAACTCATTAATTTAATTATAGATCATTACCAGATGTGACATGATAATTATCCGTAACATCCTCTAAAGTTTCCTCTCTAAATTGCGGGGGAGTTTATTTGTAAATTGTTGCAGCTACGGAATTGTGGTTTTTCTTCTGCAGTTTTTCGTAATTTCGTTCATCTAACTTTGCTCTACTTATATAGAGAAAACAGAAATCATCGATATGATTTCAGTCATTTAAAAAAAATACATAATGTTCATTATAATTAAACGCTTTGGAAGCTTCATTAATACAGCCAATACATCGGTACCCAGAGATAAGGGAAACTCAAAGGTGCCATTGGCTATACAGCTGAATAAAGGTACAAAAATGATCCTCATTAATAACGATCCTCATTAATAACGATCCTCATTAATAACGATCCTCATTAATAACGAAAATCAGTGAAATAAAATCGTTCTCCAGTAATTATTATTGCCAAGTCAGGGTATTATTTGACCAAGATATTTGGTAAATCTTCGCCTAATTCAGTTTATGTTCAATTTACTTTAAGATTAATGTCACGATGTTAAATTGAACAAGTCTTGTAATCATAGGTAAACTGTACTAATTTATGTAATAGGTATGCAAAGTGGCATTGAGCAGAAGCAGAAAATATTCGATATATGTCAAGAAGAATCTAGGTCTAGCGTGAGACCCTTCTTCTATTTATGGGGTGTGTTGGCTTGCCATCAGCTACGAAAAACTGCATCCGCTTCTGAGGTTTGTTGCTTCTTCCTGATGTGCTGTCGTCAGAGCAATGGTTATATCAAATACCATTTGCTTAGGTCAAGAGGTTTGTGATACTGCCATGCCTTTGAGGACTCAAACCTGATGTGAAAGATTCCTTTACTTCTGAGGATTAGTGTTTCTGCTTTTGATAGAGTAGTCACGACTCTAGACCTGACAGTCAAGAGATCTGTTATGTGGTAGTCAATGCTATAAACCTAACATTAACTACTGATTCACCCCTGAAGTCTGGTGTTCCCTAAAGACTCAAGATCTGACACATAAATCAGTCCTCCACTCTTAAGATCTGCTGTTTATGACTTTTATTGCATCACTCTGGCACCACAAAATCAGCTTTTTTGTTTACTTAAGAAGTGCTGATTGCCGATGAGTGTCCAGGTGATTATTTATGAGGGTACTTAACACTTTCTTGGCTGATCTCTTGCCTGGTGTTTACAGAAGCTCTGATTATTATCTTTCAAGGCATACTGTAAATGTGTGTAAGTATGCCAGTATACTCTAATCTATCAGAGGTATCTTTTTATGACTTGTAAATACTTTTTTTCTCGTACAGAAAAGAATTATTGTAGCTAATAAATATTATATTAGGCGTTTGACCAGTTAGTCAAGAATTTGTGCTGTTTGCTCCTTAATGAGTCGTACTAAAATTTGTTTTTCTCACTGGAAGTGATGACGCAACATAAATAAACAATGTTTCATTATATACATTGTAGTATTTTTTCCCATTTTTAATTTTTGTTATTTTAATGCTATTATGTAGATTTAAATGACATTTTTGCGTAACTTATGTGTTTTTGGGTGAGCAATCCTATATGCACCCATGCGATCCTATATGCACCCATGCGATCCTATATGCACCCATGCGATCCTATATGCACCCATGCGATCCTATATGCACCCATGCGATCCTATATGCACCCATGCGATCCTATATGCACCCATGCGATCCTATATGCAACCATGCGATCCTATATGCACCCATGCGATCCTATATGCACCCATGCGATCCTATATGCACCCATGCAATCCTATATGCACCCATGCGATCTTATATGCACCCATGCGATCCTATATGCACCCATGCGATCCTATATGCACCCATACGATCCTATATGCACCCATACGATCATATATGCACCCATACGATCCTATATGCACCCATACGATCCTATATGCACCCATACGATCCTATATGCACCCATACGATCCTATATGCACCCATACGATCCTATATGCACCCATACGATCCTATATGCACCCATACGATCCTATATGCACCCATACGATCCTATATGCACCCATACGATCCTATATGCACATATACGATCCTATATGCGCCAGCAGTGTTTTCAACCATTCAGATAAGTATTCAATTATCGTTTTCATAATAGATTTTAACATAAATAGTTACATTGTGTTAACTAAATCTCGAGATTTAGTTAACACAATATTATTATTTTTTATAGTAGGTTTTAATCTTAATTAAATTTTGATGTCAATGACCTTTGGAATCTGAAAATTTTTACCCTACTAACGTTGTAAATGGCCCTTAAGAACTGCATGAGGCATTTGTCTAAGCTTGAATATATTTAAATTATTGTGATAGGTGATTATCCTAAGTTATTTACACTTGGTCCCATAGAGGAAGTGCCATTACAAAAGTGCTGGAAAGTTTTTGAACAGAAAACGATGATTAAAGAACAGTTGAACAATGATTAAAGAACAGTTTTATCTAAAATTTAAGTTCATGCCAAGATCAAGGGCGTAGTCGGAGAGAGAGTAAATAAATTTAGCACCCTCCAAAACTTTTAACAGTGTAAAGTGTGTGCTTGAAGCTGGGACTGGCCTGTTAAGCAGCTTAGTGGTGATCAGGGTGCTGATGGGTGCGAAAAATGCCTTAATGCTGGTAGGCAGGAAAGAGAACTTCCTTTAAAGCAGGAGAAAGATTGTTGTGAACATCATCATCATCAGCAGCAGCAGCAGCAACCAGAAGTGCAGCCCCACCATCTCCCTATGTAAGTGGTCCAGGTGCTGTAAGCTGGTCAAACAACAGAGACTGTTACACTACACACACATCCCGCACATATAAAAAAGAGAGGAGCTTACGACGACGTTTCGGTCCGACTTGGACCATTTACAAAGTCACACTAACACACAGGACAGGAAGAAGGGGTATTTATAGGTAGGCAGACAGGGGTTGTGTGTGTATTGTTCCAGTCACGGTATTGTGCCTTTTTTGTTATTTAACAGAGACTGTTACTATGAGAGGATGAAAGTTTTGCTCGTGAATGGTGGAGGACGGAGGAGATCCGATACAAGAGGTAAAATGAACACTGGCATAAATTATGAATTCCCTCCCGCTCTTGATATCAAGAGCGCAGTAGCAATGGTACCTAGTTTAAGGTATGGCTGCACTCCCAGATGCTTGTAAACATCATGAGAGGGCATACGACATGTATTCTTAGAAGTATCGGAACAATGATTTTGTAAATACCGCAGTCCTGAAAGCCTATGCATTGTTACCCATTAAGTGCCAAAAAATATTTTGCGACCGTCGTCGAAAAACCACCAATACTTACTAAGACTTTGACAATAACAAAAATGAACGCTTTTTAAGGTGGTTTTGTGCTGGGAAAATTGACTGGGGGGTTCGATAAGCTGGTGCAATTGATCCTGCTTGAGGACTTTGCTTCCAGCATTTCTGATAAGGTCCAGAAGAATGTGGTTGTCATACTCAATGGTTGTGTAAGTGGTGAGTATTAATAACTAGACGTGCCTCTCTTAACTGAACATCAAAAGCCACTGTGTAATCAAGTGAGCCTAGTGGGGCCTTTAATATTAATAAAGTTAAGGCATAATACACTAAAGAAAATAAATTATGCAGTATCAGTCACATGGTAATCAAACATGTTGACCGATTAAAGCAAAATAAGTCCCTAGGGTCTGATGAACTTTTTTCAAAGGTTCTAAAGGAGTGCAAAATGAAACTTTGTAAATAATTAACTAACCATTTTATTATATACCTTCAGACAGGTGTAGTGTACGAGATGTGAAAGATGGCTAATTTAATACCTGTTTTAAGGCAGAGAATAATTCATTACCATAAAATTACTGCCCAAGCAGCCTGGCCTCTATTGTAGGCAAATACTTGACATTATAAGAAACCATTTTGATAAGCACAATTTGATTCAAGATACTCAACATGGATTAACGATGGACCGTTCCTACCTGATTAATTTACTAACTTTCTTTAGTAAAGCATTTGAGGCAGTTGATCATAATAAAGAATACGATATTTTTTATTTGGATTTTAGTAAAGCTATCGATAGAGTAAAACACAATTTTTTTTAAATAAAGTGGCAACTTAGGTTATTTGGATATTAGTCGTGTAATGGATCGAGGCTGACCAATAGGAAGCAGAGTCTATTAACGCGGTGAAAACTGATTGGGGATCAGTCACAAATGACGTCCCACAAGGATAAGTTTTAGGTCCATTGATGTTTATAATTTACATCAAGTCGTGAAAGTTTGGCAGACACACCTACGATTAAATTTAATGCTTAGTACGATAGACTTATGGTCAAACTGTGTTTAATAGTTAACTTATTGAGGAATATCGAAAGAATAAGTTGTATGAGATTCTGAGCAAGTCAAAATTTGACGAGGGAAGAGGTAGTGATATGAGCAAATTCGCTGACGATACAAAAAATAGGTAGAAAAATAGATTCAAAGGAGGATGCCACAGAACTTAAGAACGATTTATACAGGGTAATGTCCGGGTCAGAAAGGTGGCAGAAACAGTGCAAAGTCCTAAAGCACTTACAAACCCTAACAATAGCACTTACAAACCCTAACAATAGCACTTACAAACCCTAACAATAGCACTTACTAACTAATATAGAACGTGAGTTATGATAAACAACCTAAAGACAAGACAGTAATCCCAGAGATTACTGGGATTTAGATTAAGAATTAAAAGTAATAGGATTCCAAAGGTAATACTTCAGTTCTAAAATCTTCAATCTTCTATTGGATTATGCATCTCAGTTCTGGTCTCAGTACTACAGAATGAATTTAAATTTATTGGAGAACCTATAGAGAATAATATAATTATTCCACTGAATAATAAATCTTTCATACTAAAGAACCCAAAACCTTCATTTTCTTTTAAGACATAGAATGAGGGAAGACATGATTGATGTGTATAAATAGAAGATGGGCATAAATAAAGGAGATGTACATAAGGTTCTGAGGAAATCCCTGCAAGCAAGAACTCAGAATAATGGAGTCATGTTAGATAACTTTAGGTTTAGAAAGTATGTAAGATGTACTGGTTTGGAAAGAGAGTAGTCGATGAATGGAACAGTCTGCCTAGTAGGGTCCTTGAAGCGAAAACCTTGGGTAGCTTTAAATCTAGCTTAGATAAATACACGGGTGAGATAGGTTTAATAATTTAAGAGAGACTTGCACAATATAAGCTTATCCTTGGGTAGCCTTGAGAATGAGCTGGAAAAATGTTTTGTTAGAAGGCTGGGGATTGAAAAGGATCTGCTGAGGATAGGCCGGTAAGCCTGATGCAATATCCATCTATTCTTGTGCTCTTATGCTCTTCAATACTCCTGAAGTATCATCTTTCTCTCTATTTATTATTCTGCCTATTTTTGTGTCGTCTGGGAATTTACTCATTTGTGTTTTTCTTATTATTAACACATCGGCCGTTTCTCACCAATTCAGGGTGGCCCGAAAAAGAAATAATTTCATCATAATTCACTCCATCACTGTCTTGCCAGAGGTGCACTTACACAACATTTATAAAACTGCAACATTAACACCCCTCCTTCAGAGTGCAGACACTGTACTTCCCATCTCCAGGACTCAAGTCCGACCTGCCGGTGTTGGGGTGTGAGCATATTACCATGCTCACACCCCAAGCACCCCAGAACGTCAAATCCTATAAACCATTTGTCTTCATTCGCTCCTATCTAACACGCTCATGCATGCTTGCTGGAAGTCCAAGCCCCTCGCACACTAAATCTCCTTTATCCTCTCCATCCAACCTTTACTAGGCCGACCCCTATCCCACCTTACCTCCACTACAGATTTATACAAAATCGAAATCATTCTATTTCGTTCCATCCTCTCTACATGTCCAAACCACCTCAACAACCCCTCTTCAGCCCTCTGGATACTAGTTTTGGTAATCGCACACCTCCTCCTAATTTCCAAACTATGAATTCTCTGCATTATATTCACACCACACTGCCTCCATCCTTCTCCTTGTTACAACATTCACAACCCATGTTTCACACCCATATAAGAGCGTTGATATAACTATACTCTCATACATTCCCCTCTTTGCTTCCATGGACAAAGTTCTTCGTCTCCACAGACTCCTAAGTGCACCACTCACCTTTTTCCCCTCGTCAATTCTATGATTCACCTCATCTTTCATAGACCCATCTGCTGACACGTCCACTCCTAAATATCTGAACACATTCACTTCCTCCATACTCTCTCCCTCCAATCTGATATCCAATCTTTCGATACCTATTTTGTTTTGTTATCCTCATCACCTTACTCTTCCATATACTCACTTTTAATTTCCTTCTTTTACATACCCTACCAAACTCATCCACTAACCTCTGCAACTTCTCTTCAGAATCTCCCAAAAGCACAGTGTCATCAGCAAAGAGCAACTGTGACAACTCCCACTTTGTGTTAGATTCTTTATCTCTTAACCTCACATCTCTTGCCAACACCCGAGCCTATTCTTCTATTACAACCCCATCTATGAATATATTGAACAACCATGGTGAAATCACACATCCTTGTCTAAGGCCTATTTTTACTGGGATATAATCTCCCTCTCTCTCCTACATACTCTAACCTGAGTCTCACTATCCTCGTAAAAACTCTTCACTGCTTTCAATAACCTACCTATTATTCCATACATTTGCAACATCTGCCACATTGCCCTTCTATCCACCCTGTCATACGCCTTTTCCAAATCTATAAATGCCACAAAAACCTCTTTACCCTTATCTAAATACTGTTCACCTAGATGTTTCACTGCTAACACTTGGTCTACACACCCCCTACCCTTCCTAAAGCCTCCTTGTTCATCTGCTATCCTGCTATCCGTCTTACTCTTAAATCTTTCAATAATAACTCTACCATACACTTTTCTAGGTATACTCAACAGACTTATTTCCCTATAATTTTGTCCTCTTTGCCTTTATACACAGAACTATGCATGCTCTCTGCCAATCCCTAGGTACCTTACCCTCTTCCATTCAATTATTAAATAAGTGCACCAACCACTAAAAAACTATATCCTCACCTGCTTTTAACATTTCTATCTTTATTCCATCAATCCCAACTGCCCTACTCCCTTTCATTCTACCCACTGCCTCACGAACTTCCCCCACATTCACAACAGGCTCTTCCTCACTCCTACAAGATGTTATTCCTCCTTGCCCTATTCACGAAATCACAGCTTCCCTATCTTCATCGACATTTAACAATTCCTTAAAATATTCCCTCCATTTTCCCGATACCTCTAACTCTCCATTTGCGACTGATCTCCACTCAGCTTTCACCCCATTTATGGAGAGACTCTGCTGCCTGTTGGTCAACAGGCCTACCAACATTTAATAATTAGTGGTGTAAACACTAATATTTTCTTCAATATATTTGATCGGTGATCGTGATTAAGCTCTCGTATATCTGGCAAGGTTGTATGCGGTTTCCGAGAGTTAGCAGAGGCCTACAGAGGTCTAGAATTCTGTCGAGGGGAATTTTGGGCCGAAGAAATGCGGCCAAAAACAGCCAAATCTTACCAATTTGACGTCCATTTTACGGCACTTTCAGTGCTCAAGCAAATCCAACTCTAGGATTAATTCCGAGTGAATAGTCTCTTCTAATGCTTGGTGGCTGGAAAAAAAAATATCGTTGCTGTTATTTAAGTTAGCCCAAATTCGGCTTTTCGGTCCCTAACATAACTAAACCTTACACCATTGACGCTTATTTTGGGGCATTTATCGTATTGAAATTGAACCATATCTATTTTTTTGGACCTGAAAGTAGTCTATACTATTAGTGCCAAAATGCTACCCAGTAAATTATTTCCAGCCGTAGGTCAATAAAAGTCGCTTATTTAACCAATTTCCCATGCAAATCATCCCATCCGAAATTTAGAACGGAAGCGAAAACCTACATTGTGGGCAGACTAACTACTAAATCATCGTTCCCTTTCTCCGCTACTCACGTCCACAAGCACATCCTCTGACCTAGTAATTACCGCATCCTGTGACCGAGTGTTACATCCCGTGACAGAGTATTACATACTGTGACCAAGTAATCATCGCATCCTGTGACAAAGTAATCATCGCATCCTGTGACTGAGTAATCATTCGCATCCTGTGACCGAGTAATCATCGCATCCTGTGACCGAGTAATCATCACATCCTGTGACCGAGTAATCATCACATCCTGTGACAGAGTAATCATCACATCCTGTGACTGAGTAATCATTCGCATCCTGTGACCGAGTAATCATCACATCCTGTGACCGAGTAATCATCACATCCTGTGACTGAGTAATCATCGCATCCTGTGACCGAGTAATCATCACATCCTGTGACCGAGTAATCATCGCATCCTGTGACTGAGTAATCATCGCATCCTGTGACCGAGTAATCATCACATCCTGTGACCGAGTAATCATCACATCCTGTGACTGAGTAATCATCACATCCTGTGACCGAGTAATCATCACATCCTGTGACCGAGTAATCATTGCATACGAATATTTAACCACACAGGAAAAAAAATCTAAACAGCATTAAATTCTAATACATTTTTTTCTATGTTCATTGTATAGACATTGTACAACTGTATAATGAGCACTGCATTAATAAATAACATGAGTGATTACCCAAATATGCGATATATTACATCCTAAAGCGTGTTCAAAATATAAATGAAAGTCATAGAAAACTAGAGCTGGTAGAAATAAGAACAGATTTGGATTCAGCGTCAATAAAGGGCTCAGAAAAATTAATTTAAATCTTTGACAAGTTTTGTTTTCGTTGACCCTTATCAGATACTATCTGGGTAAATACCGGGACATGTCAGGTTAGTGATGGAGGTCGATCATTCCAGACAAGAATGAAGGACGACCCGAGTGCAGGAATGTACCGAATTACCAGTAAACATACAGTACCGGCCTTCCACACACACACACACACACACACACACACACACACACACACACACACACACACACACACACACACACACACACACAACACACACACACACACACACACACACACACACACACACACACACACACCAGTAGATACAATCATCAAAAGATCCCAAAACTTCACACTGGCGTTAAAAACAGTTCAGTAAAAATAGGAAGTCTAGTAACTTGTGAGAGGCTGAGGGCAAGGTGTGAGAGGCTTGGGACTCCCTCAAGAACGACTCAACTTCCCCGATGATTCTTGGTCACTCCGCCAGCCTAAAAGGATTCCAGGTGATATTTTCTGACACTGACTTGAGAAAGACTTAGCCAGGATTTGCGAGACTTCAGGAACTCCGAGGTGTTGCATGGGGGATGTTGCCTGGGTGTTGCCTGAGTGGTGGTGCATGGGTGGTGTTGCCTTGTTGGTGTTGCCTGGGTGGTGTTGCCTGGGTGGCGTTGCCTGGGTGGTGGTGCTTGGGTGGCGGTGCCTGGGTGGTGGTGCCTGGGTGGTGGTGCCTGGGTGGTGGTGCCTGGATGGTGGTGCCTTGATGGCGTTGCCTGGGTGGTGGTGCCTGGGTGGCGGTGCCTGGGTGGTGGTGCCTGGGTGGTGGTGCCTGGATGGTGGTGCCTGGATGGTGGTGCCTGGGTGGCGGTGCCTGGGTGGTGGTGCCTGGGTGGTGGTGCCTGGATGCTGGTGTCTGAGTGGTGTTGTCTGGGTGGTGTTGCCTGGGAGGTTTTGCCTGGGTTGTGTTACCTTGGTGCATGGGTGGTACTGCCTGGGTGATGTTGCCTGGGTGGTACTGCCTAGCTGGTGTCACCTGGGAAGTGTTGCCTGGGAGGTGTTGCCAGGGTGGTGTTGCCTTGGATGTGTTACCTGGGTGGTAATGCTTGGGAGACGTTACTGTGGGGCTGCCTGGGTTGTGTTGCCTGGGTGGTGTTGCATGGACGATACTGAGTGGAAGGTGTTTTCTGGGTGGTATTGCCTGGACGATACTACCTGGGTGGTACTGATTGGGTGGTGGTGTCTGGGTTGTGTTGCCTGGGTGGTAATGCCTGGGTGATGTTGCCTGGACGATACTGACTGAGAGGTGTTGCCTGGGAGGTGTTGCCTGGGTGATGTTGCCTGGGTGATGTTACCTGAGTGGTGGTGGTGCCTGGGTTGTGTTGCCTGGACGATACTGACTGGGAGGTGTTGCCTGGGTGGTGTTGCCTGGGTGGTGGAGTCTGGGTGGTGGTGCCTTTGTGGTGTTGCCTGGACGATACTGACTGGGAGGTGTTGCCTGGGTGATAATGCCTTGGTTTTGGTGCCTGGGTGCTGTTGAGCTCCTCACATACTTCTCTATCGTTTCTTGTGATCTCCCTTCCTTCCTTCCTCAGCCTGATTACCTGATCCTTGACTGTTGTTCTCCTGATGTGGCTGTTCAACAGCTTCGGGTCAGATTTGACTTTTAATACTACGTCATTTTCGTATTGCCACTGGGCATCCCTCCTTATCTGGCTCTTAGACTAATCTCCCTATTTTCCTGCGTCCTTTGTTCATTCTCTAGCGCACTTAGTTTTGGCCTCTCTACACCTTTGTGGGAATCAAGGGCTCGTTTTGGTCTTCCCATTTTGTTGTCACGTATTTCACTATTTCATTTACTGATTTTTTCACCTGTTCTCTTTCCCATTGAACCTCGTTCAGGAAATTTCTCATGCCTGTGAAGTCCCCACTTTTATTGTTTGGCTTCTCCTGTCCTACTCGATTTGTTTAACTCTCCACTTGTAACTCTACTATGTATGTGAAGCTCAGAACTACGTAATCACTAGCTCTAAGAGGCCTTTTATATGTGATGTCCCCAGTGTCTGAACTACTCAAGGTGAATACTAGGTCCAGCTTTGCTGGATCATCCTCCCCTCTCTCTCTCTCTCTCTCTCTCTCTCTCTCTCTCTCTCTCTCTCTCTCTCTCTCTCTCTCTCTCTGGTAGTGTCCCTAACGTGCTGATGCATGAGGTTTTCTAGTACCACTTCCATCATCTTGGCCCTCCACGTTTCTAGTCCCCCATGTGTCTCCAGGTTTTCCCAGTCAATATCCTTATGATTGAAATCACCGACAACTAGTAATTTTGCCCTACCCATGTGTCCCCTTCTGGCCACCTCAGCTACTTTATCAACCACTGCTCTGTTGCTCTCATTATATTCTTGTCTTGTCCTCCTGCAATTCTGTGGTGGGTTGTACATCACTGCAATCACCACCTAAGGACCCCCGAGTATGAAGTGCTCCTGCTGTGTAGTCCTTTGCTTCCCCTCCGTCCCCTCCTTCCAACTCCTCAAATCTCCACTGGTTTTTGACGAACAGGATATGGTATCCAGTTGGAAAGATTGTGCCAGTTATTATTCCTTTGAGCTTGATTTCCATGAGTGCTATGATATCCAGGGATTCCTCCATGATTCTTTCGTGCCACTTCTTACACTTATTCGTTATTCCATGTGCATTTGTGTACCATACCTTTAGCTTCTTTTCCAAGGTACTATGGGAGGCTGCTCAGTGGGTGGGGTTTGTGCTGAGAGGGGGATGTGAGTGTAGATTGTGGTTTGTTTTGGGTTAATTTGTTTTATTGTGTGGTTCTGTGGGTGGTTGTTCTTGCTGCTCCTCCTGATTCTGGGTGTCCCAGTCTGACTCTTGTCTTGTCTCTCTCTCTTGTCCCTTTCATCTTTGTATCCCCTCAGTTTCTGTTCTATTCTCGTTCTGTCAAGGTCTAGGTACACCTGCTGGGTATTTTATTGTTTCCTTTAGCCTGTGGTTCCTGCTGAGGGATCCTGGTTTGCACTGTTTGTCTAGAAAATCAACTTGACTGTTCGATTACTTCTTGAGTATCCCCCTATTTTCTGATAATTTATCAGCTCGGTCATGTCCTCCTCTCCTGTTTGATATTTTCACTCTCTTTTTCTCAAACTCTGTCTACTTACTGTCTTCATAAATCCTCCCTTTGGTCTCCTGAAGCCCTGAATAAAATCTGATCTATACCCTCTCCACTTCCCATTGCTTTTCCCTCCACATCTCTGGATCCCATTTAAACAGTCATTGCTTCTTCACTTATCATTTCCTGGATCTTCCGGTGTCCTAACAGTATCACTGAAGGGGGCCTATTCCCTTCTGTACCTACAATGCCTCACTGCTGTTCTTGTGCCCATCAGCATGCCACTTCTGTTCCTTGACATTTCCTGGTGAATTGTTACGGCCTCTATGTAGGACATAAATCCTTCCTTTCCTTCGGTCCTCTCGTTAGATATTGGTGTACCTGCTCCTGATGCCATGCCCATTTGTTCCTTTGCTTTGAATTTTCAGTTCATCTTCTAGGCTCTATATCCTAGCTTCTGCAGCCTCGGCTCACAGGTCCCACTTCTTCTCTGCAATCATCTTCTCCATTTTAGTGATAAGGTCACCTAGCTTCCTTTCCCACTCTTGTTCCATCCTTCTCCTGAGCTCTTCTATCCATTCTTCTTTTCCAGGCCAATTGTCCTCTGTTCCCCTGGCTCTTCGTCCTTCTCTCTGCGTAACATTTTTTTTTTTATAGGCTAGTTACACCAAAGTGTGTGTGTGGGGGTTGAATGTGTGTGTATGAATGTATGTGTGTGTGTGTGTGTGTGTGTGTGTGTGTGTGTGTGTGTGTGTAATCACCTAGTTGTGGTTGCAGGGGTCGATTCACAGCTCATGGCCCCGCCTCTTCACTGGCCGCTACTAGGTCACTCTTCCTGCTCCATGAGCTTTATCATACCTCTTTTTAAAGCTATGTATGGATCCTGACTCCACTACATCACTTCCCAGACTATTCCACTTCATGACAACTCTGTGACAGAAGAAATACTTCCTAACATCCCTGTGATTCATCTGAGTCTTCAACTTCCAACCGTGACCCCTTGTTGCTGTGTCCCATCTCTGGAACATCCTGTCTCTGTCCACCATGTCGATTCTGGTCACAGACCGTGCCGCGGGGGCGTTCACCCCTGGAACTCTCTCCAGGTAATATCCCCCATATTTCTTCTGTCCTCCAGTGTCGTCAGGTCGAGTGCCCTTAACCTCTCCTCGTAGGACATGCCTCTTAGCTCCGGGACTAGTCTTGTTGCAAACTTTTGCACTTTCTCTAGCTTCCTATGTGCTTGGCTAGGTGTGGATTCCAAACTGGTGCTGCATAGTCCAATAAAGGCCTAACCTGCACGGTGTGTGTGTGTGTGTGTACACGTGTGTGTGTGTGTGTGTACACGTGTGTGTATGCAAATGTGTACTCACCTATATTTTCACCTATATATGGTTGCAGGGGTCGAGTCATAGCTCCTGGCCCCGCCTCTTCACTGGCCGATAATAATTCACTCTCTACCTGCTCCATGAGCTTTATCATACCTCTTCTTAAAGCTATGTATGGAACTTGCTTCCACTACTTTACTCTGCAGATTATTCCACTTTTTGACAACTCTAAGGCTAAAGAAACACTTCTTAATATCCCTATGACTCATCTGGGTTTTCAGCTTCCAATTGTGGCCCCTTGTTCCTGTATCCCATCTCTGAAACATTTGAGCCCTGTCCACCTTGTCAATTCCTCCCAGTATTTTATACGTTGTTATCATGTCCCCCCTATCCTCTAGTGTCATCAGGTAAGACCAACCTCTCAGCTCCGGGACTAATCGTGTTGCAAATTTTTTGCACTTTCTCCTATTTCGTGACGTGTTTAACTAGGTGAGGGTTCCATACTGGTGCTGCATACTTCACTATAGGCCTGACATACACTGTGTACAATGTCGTGAATGACTCCCTACTTAAAAGTCGAAAAGCTATTCTCAGGTTTGCCTGACACCCATATGCTGCAGCAGTTATTTGGTTGATGTGCTTGGTATGATGCTCGCCCCAATATCCTTTTTCCTGAGTAAGTTTTGTAGTCTTTGACCTCTTACGCTGTACTCCGTCTGCAGTGTTCTTTGTTCCTCCCCAAGCTTCACAACTTTATGCTCTTTATATTTGCTGGCGTTAAACTTCAGGAGCCATTTGTCGGAGCAGGCTTACAGCCTGTCCAGTTGCCATTGTAGGTTTACCTGATCCTCGTCCGCTTCTATTTTCTTCATTAGCTTCACACTGTCTGTGAACAGGGATACCTCTGAGACTATCCTTTCCGTCAGGTTATTTACATATACAAGAAACAGCACCGGACCTAGGACTGGCCCTTGTGGAACCCCACTGGACACATGCACTAACTCTGACACCTCGTCTCGTACCAACGCACGTAGTTTCCTTTCTGTCATGTATTCCCTGATCCATTGCAGTAATTTTTCTGCTATTCCTGTCTGCTTCTATAGCTTTTCAACCAGTCTCTTGTGTGGTACTGTGTCAAAAGCCTTTTTATTATCTAAGAAGATGCAGCCTACCCATCCCTCTCTCTCCAATCTTATTTCCCTCACCTTGTCTTAGAACTCCAATAGATCTGTGACACAGGATTTTCTTTCCCTGAAGAAGGGCTAGTTTCTTTCTTGGTGCTACACCATTCTTCTCCTGATATTTTTTCCGTAATTTTACATACCATACACGTCACATACCATACACTAGCCTGTAATTAGCGCAGCCTGTTCATCACCTTAAAAATCGGGACTATATTTGCTAATTCCACACCTCAGGCAGTTGCCATGTTTCGATAGATTTAATGAAGATTATTGTTAGTTGCACACAGTGCAGCTGCTCCTCTTTTGGACCCAATGAGAGAATATTATCTTGGCCCACCGCCTTCGAGGTATCTAGTTCCCTCTTGCAGTTTCTTCACCTGCTCGGTTGTGTGCAGTGTGTCCAGCACTTGCTGGTGAAACCCTACCAGCTCGGTTTGCTGGTAGCCTGTCTGCCTCCACTGTGAATAACTCCCTGAATCGTGAGCTGAGCTCCTCACATACTTCCTGGTCACTCCCTGTGACTTTACTCCTTCTTTCCTCAGTCTGATTACCTGGTCCTTGACTGTTGTTTTTTCCTGATGTAACTGTATAACAACGTTGGAGCAGATTTGACTTTGATGCTGTCTCATTCTCATATTGACGCTGTGCTTCTCTAGCCATGTATACTTTTTTCTGATCTACGGCTCATCTCCCTGTTGTTCCTGGTCTTCACACTCTGGGTAAGCCATGGGCTCACTCTGGTCTCCCTTGCACTGCCCCCCTGCACTTTGTTTTCAAGTGTTCCTGCATTATATTTTCTGTCTTCTCTTAGCTCTTACCCACTGCGTGTGTGTGTACCACCTATTTGTACTCGCCTATTTGTGACTGCAGGGTCGAGACATAGCTCCTGGCCTGCCTTTTCACTGATCGCTACTAGATCCTCTCTCTCCCTGCTCTATGAGTTTTCATCATACCTGTCTTAAAACTATGTATGGTTCCTGCTCCACTACATCACTTGCCAGACTATTCCACTTCCTGACAACTGTGTGTGTGTGTGTGTGTGTACTACCTAGTTGTACTACCTAGTTGTTGTTGCAGGGGTCGAGTCATAGCTCCTGGCCCCGCCTCTTCACTGGCCGCTACTGGGTCACTCCCTGCTCCATGAGCTTTATCATACCTTTCTTAAAGCTATGTATTGAGCCTGCCTCCACTACATCGCTTCCTAAACTATTCCACTTCCCGACCCTCTGTGACTGAAGAAATATTTCCTAACATCTCTGTGATTCATCTGAGTCTTCAACTTCCAACGTGTCCCTTGTGTGTGTGTGTTTGTGTACTCACCTAATTGTGGTTGCAGGGGTCGAGACTCAGCTCCTGGCCCCGCCTCTGCGCAACCGCTACTGGGTATCTGCTCCCTGCTCCATGAGCTTTATCATACCTCGTCTTAAAACTGTGTATGGTTCCTGCCTCCACTATGTCTTTCTCTGGACTATTCCACTTCCTGACTACTCTGTGGCTGAAGAAATGCTTCCTAACATCCCTTTGACTCATCTGAGTCTTCAGCTTCCAGTTGTGTCCCCTTGTTCCTGTGTTCCCTCTCTGGAACATCCTGTCACTGTCTACCTTGTCGATTCCCGCAGTATTTTGTATGTCGTTATCATGTCTCCTTTGACCCTTCTTTCCTCCAGTGTTGTTAGTCCTATTTCCCTCAGCCTTTCTTCATAGGACAGCAGACCCCTTAGTTGTGGAACTAACCTTGTCGTAAACCTTGCACTTTCTTCTAGTTTCTTTATGTGCTTGACCAGGTGTGGGTTCCAGACTGGTGCTGCATATTCTAGTATGGGCCTGACGTACACGGTGTACAGTGTCTTAAACGAGTCCTTGTTAAGGTAACGGAACGCTAATCTTAGGTTTGCCAGTCGCCCATATGCTGCCGCAGTTATCTGGTTGATGTGTGCCTCCGGAGACTTGCTTGGCGTTATACTCACCCCAAGATCTTTCTCCTTTTCCGAGCTTTGTAGCCTTTGTCCGCCTAGCCTGTACTCTGTCAGCGGTCTTCTTGCCCTTCTCCGATCTTCATGACTTTGCATTTTGGGGGGATTGAATTCGAGAAGCCATTTGCTAGACCAGATGTCAAGCTTGTCCAGGTCTGTTTGATCCTGCTTGGTCCTCCTCCGATGTGATTCTCCTCATTAATTTCACATCATCTGCGAACAGAACACTTCTGAGTCTATCCATCTGTCATGTATTTACATATACAAGAATAACACTGGTCCTAGGACTTGACCCCTGCGGAACGCCGCAGATTGCCCCTTCCCGTTATCGTGCTTGTTCTTCCAACTTCTTTACTAATCTCATGTGAGGAACTGTGTCGAAGGCCTTCCTGCAGTCCCGGAAAATGCAATCAACCCCCCCCCCTCTTGCCTTACCCCGTTCTATCAAAAACTCAGGGGGTTTGGTAACCCGGGTTTTCCCTTAATCGTGCTGCCTGGTGTTATTATCCTGTTCAGCTCGAGGTTTCTCACCATTCTTTTGATGATTTTCCAGGACTTTTCACTATACATGTAAGTGAACCGGGCTATAGTTTTGTTTTTTTGTCTCCTTTTTTTAAAAATATACGTTGGCCTTCTGTGGCACTCATAAAAAATTCTTTTTGGTCTTCGACTTTCAGTCTGGTTAGCAGCTCAAAAAACCGGGAGCCCATCTGGGACTTTAGTAACCCCACCCCATTTCCTTGCTGTCATCTTTTTTCCATAAATGCGTAAGATGACATGTAAATATTGTTTCGCCTCATGAACGTAGATGACATGTAAATATTGTTTCTCCCCTTAACAAAAAGATGACATGTAAATATTGTTTCTGCCCATGAACACGTAAGATGACATGTAAATAATTTTTTTTTGTTTTTTCATGAACACGTAAGATGACATGTAAATATTGTTTCTGTCTCATTAAACCCACGAAAGATGACAGATAAATCTTTTTTTCTCTGATCCCTTTTCCCTCCCTTTAAAAATTAGCCCCTATCTACTTTTTTCTTTAGTGCATTCACCTAGTTGTCTTTGCTGGTCGAATCAAAGCTCCTGGCTTGACCGATTCCTGTCTCTTGAGGCTTATACTGTCTTGTGGCTTTAACAGTTAAACATACCATGCTGGCATTTGTGTACCATGCCGGTATATCATAGCATACCATGCTAACATAGCAGTGTACCAGTATACCAATGCGGTATAACACTGTTCCAAAATCCAAAGTGTACCATGCTGGTTATCATGGCACACTATGCTGACATAACATGGTTTGCCAGTACCAACTGGCAAAACATGGTGTCCCCAAGTGCTATGCTGGTATATAGTGTACAGTGCTAGTATAGCATGTACCAGTGTACCACAGTGCAGTACACTGGCATATTATGGTATACCATAGTATACAATGCTAATATAGCATGTACTACAGTATATCATAGTGTACCATGCTGCATGTTACCGCCCCCTTTCCCCAGACCTTCCCGCCCCTCGACGCACCACACGCCCAGAGAAGCTACGCCCTTTACCCTTTCCATAGTCACGCCCTTCAGAGACCCACTCCCTCCCAAGCAACGCCCCCTGTGTAGCCACGCCCCCCTGAAGAGCGATGCCCCCTGAGTAGCTATGCCTCCTTGAGGAGCCACGCCCATTTAAGACCAATCCACACCACACCTTGAAGCAAAATTTCCACTGTGAGAGATAGTACAACGATACAGAGGTACGAGGATGAGGGGAGGATTAGGAGGAAGGAGGATGAGGTAAATTAGTAGGAGGAGGATGAGGTAGGTTTAGGAGGAGGAGGATGGGGTAGGATTAGGAGGTAGGAGGATGAGGGAATTAGGAGGGAGGAGAATGAGGTAGGAGTGGAGGGAGGAGGATGTGGTAGGATTGGAGGGAGGAGGATGTGGTAGGATTAGGAGGGGAGGAGGATGTGAGTAGGATTAGGAGGGAGGAGGATGTGGTAGGATTAGGAGAGAGGGAGGGTGTGGTAGGATTAGGAGGAAGAGATGAGGAGGAGGGAGGAGAAATAGAAATGGGAGAGAAAGGAGAGGGAACAGAAGGAAGACGACAAAGGGAGGAAGCAGGATAGTAAAAGCAGAGGAAGAAAAGAACACTGAAGGAAAGGAAAAAGAAGAGAGAGGAGAGGAAAAGAAGAGTAGAAGAACAGAAAAAGTGAGAAGTAGGAAGGATAGGAAGAGGGAGAGAGAGGAAGGCGAGAGGACCAGAGGATGAGGAAGAGTGGAGGACGGAGTGTCCAGAAGAGGTGGAGAGGTGAGAATAGTGGAGGGTGAGACGAGAGTGGAGGGTGAGAAGAGAGTGGAGGGTGAGAGAGTGGAGGTGAGAGAGAGAGTGGAGGGTGAGAGAAAGAGAGTGGAGGTGAGAAGAGAGTGGAAGGTGAGAAGAGAAGTGGAGGGTGAGAATAGTGGAGGGTGAGAAGAGAGTGGAGGGTGAGAAGAGAGTGGAGGTGAGAAGAGAGTGGAGGGTGAGAAGAGAGTGGAGGGTGAGAAGAGAGTGGAGGGTGAGAAGAGAGTGGAGGGTGAGAAGAGGGTGGAGGGTAAAGAAGATGAGTGGAGGGTGAGAAGAGTGGAGGGTGAGGAAGAGAGTGGAGGGTGAGAAGGATGGAGGTAGAGAGAGTGGAGGTGAAGAGAGTGGAGGTGAGAAGAGAGTGGAGGTGAGGGAATAGTGGAGGTGAGAAAGAGAGTAGGGTGAGAGAGAAGTGGGGTGAGAGAAAGTGGAGGTAAGAAGAGAGTGGAAGTGAGGAAGAGTGTGGAGGTGAGAAGAGTGGAGGTGAGAAAGAGGGTGGAGAGTGAGAAGAGGGTGGAGGGTGAGAAGAGGGTGGAGGTGAGAAAAGAGTGGAGGGTGAGAAGAGAGTGGAGGGTAAGAAGAGAGAGTGGAGGGTAAGGAGAGAGAGTGGAGGATGGAAGAAGGAATTTGCTTATTAGTGTCTTAATACTGGTGTTTTATACGTTAATGTAACCTAACTGGTGTTTTATACGTTAATGTAACCTAACTGGTGTTTTATACGTTAATGTAACCTAACTGGTGTTTTATACGTTAATGTAACCTAACAATTGTGTTTTTATACGTTAATGTAACCTAACTGGTGTTTTATACGTTAATAACCTAACTGGTGTTTTATACGTTAATGTAACCTAACTGGTGTTTTATACGTTAATGTAACCTAACTGGTGTTTTATACGTTAATATAACTAACTGTGTTTTATACGTTAATGTAACCTAACTGGTGTTTTATACGTTAATGTAACCTAACTGGTGTTTTATACGTTAATGTAACCTAACTGGTGTTTTATACGTTAATGTAACCTAACTGGTGTTTTATACGTTAATGTAACCTAACTGGTGTTTTATACGTTAATGTAACCGAACTCACTTTAAGAAAATGTGTTATTACAGGAAACGTTAACAAATGGGCGTGGGGAACTTCTCAAAACCTTTAATGCAGCATACAATTCTTATACACAGAGTAGTATTTCTCTCAACGTATATATACTAAGTTTACTTAAATCCCTTTTAAGAAATTAAAATATTCATGTCTGGCGGTGAAAAGTCATGTGCTTTCTTAATGACGCTAATCTATTAACTTTAAACTCCATAAGTAATAAATCAAAGGCAGGAAAATGAGGAAAAGGTCGACTTACCAAAAACAAAATCATAAACCCCATTTTAAGTGAAATTGACCCAAACCCAAATTTACCAATATCATTATTCATTAAAACTAGTTTTTACGGGGCAATTCCCGGGAAACGCCCCCACATTCGGGTTTAAACTATCGGAATATTTAGTGCCAGCTGAGTGACAATCCACGTTTTGGGAATAGTTTGCTGCATACTATCGCCCATGCGTGTGTGTACCTATTTGAGGTTTTGCTGTACGAGTGATGCTTTTTGACCCCGTTCTTTCTATTTCAAATCGATATCTGCTAAATTAAAGGGTGTCAGAAAAAATGTAAAAATTTAACTGAGGTAAACTTAACCTAGAAAAATCTTTAATTTCTTTAACGATGGGGCAAAAAAGTTGGATGCCGGGCCCGTGATCCCTTTAAGTCGCTTGTTCTTTTAACTGAAATAATGCTGCACAAAAACCTTTAAGGAAGAATTTGGATCTGGGGAAAATACAGAGGACTTTAACTGAACGAAAAGTTCAGTGAAGCACCTCAAATTTTTGGGGAAAATTTGGTTCTCCTGTACTCCTTGGATCATAAGCGGCTACATCCCCAAATCTGTACACACGTATCACTCAATAAAATGAAAACAGACTCCGCAGAAGGTAACATTCTCCCCCCAATGGCCGGGGTGTCGTTAGTACACTGAGGAAAAAAAACGGTAAAGGGCAGGGGCCCAAGGCTTTTGTTCAACAGCCTCCCATCACACAAAAGTGGATTAAAAACCCCTTTTGTCTTAAAAAGGGAAAAGCCGGATACCAAGTCTGTCCAGACCACCGGGGTGTGGTTTGACTTATTGCGTGCAAAAAAACAGTCTGGTTGACGCCCTGATACACCATGAGGCCTGAGTCGGAGGGCCGGGGGGTTTCCCCCCCAACTTCCTCCACGAACTTATTTTGCGTATGAAAACGTCATCCTGTTTGGGGGGAACAGGTGGTGGAGGGTCAGGCCGAGGTCACCACACGCTGCCCACACCAAATTTTTTGGGCCCTAAGTTGACTCCAAAGCACCCCGCCCCCCCACACACACACACACACACACACACACACACACACACACACACACACACACACA
>WNWK01016101.1:0-45865 GCA_009830355.1 Cherax destructor
CATACTGTTTCTAGCTCTTCGACTAATCTCTTTGTTTACTTGGGTTCTTTGCCTCCCTACACCTTTGGGTAAACCAGGGGCTCTTTCTGGCCTTGCCATTTAATCTTTTTCCTTTGGGTATAAACCGTTTCTCTGCCTCCTTGCACTTTGTCGCTATGTATTCCATCATTTCATTTACTGTCCTTCCATTTCCCTTTCCCACTGAACTTCCTGCAGGAAATTCCTCATACCCGTGTAGTCCCCTGTTTTAAAGTCTGGTTTATCTCTTTCAGTACCGTTTTGCCTCTCCACCTGTAGCTCTACAATGTACTCAAAGCTCAGCACCATATGGTCGCTGGCTCCCAGGGGGCTCTCGTGTGTTATGTCCTCTATGTCTGAGCTGTTCAGGGTGAATACAAGGTCCAGTCTTGCTGGTTCGTTCTCTCCTCTCTCTCTGGTCGTGTCCCTGACATGTTGGTGCATCAGGTTTTCCATTACCACATCCATCATCTTGGCTCTCCATGTTTCTGGACCCCCACGTGGTTCTTGTGTCTCCCAGTCTATCTCCCTTTGCTCATGTGCGCTTTTCTTGATACCTCCGCCAGAGTGTCAACCATTGCTCTTTTGTTCTCGTCATATTCCTCTGCTGGCCTCCTGCAGTTCTGTGGTGCGTTATACATCACTGCAATGACTATCTTGTGCTCCCCAGACTGGATGGTACTAACTATAAAGTCCATTTCTCTACACACCTCCAATCCTTCCATTTCCTCGAATCTCCAATGGTTCCTTACGAGCAGTGCGACTCCTCCTTTCCCCCTGCTCCTTCTATCTTTCCTCAGGATCTGATATCCCTGTGGGAAGATTGCGTTTGTTATTGCCTCATTGAGTTTAGTTTTTGTGACCGCTATGATATCTGGGGACATCTCACCCATTCTTTCATTCCACTCTTCATATTTATTCGTTATTCCATCCGCATTTGTGTACCAAACCTTCAACCTCGTTTCCAATACTTTGGCCCTGGGGGGATCTTGGTGGGTTGGGGGGTGTGGGCAAGGTGCCCATAGGTGGTTGCTGCATGGGTGCGGGGGTCGTATGGTTGGGGTATTGGTTGGTGGGGTGGGGTGGGGTTTGTGATGGGGGAGGTAGTTGTATGTGTGTGTGTGTGTGTGTGTGTGTGTGTGTGTGTTTGTGTGTGTATACTCACCTAATTGTACTCACCTAATTGTGGTTGCAGGGGTCGAGACTCAGCTCCTGGCCCCGCCTCTTCGCTGTCCGCTACTGGGTCTCTGCTCTCCCTGCTCCATGAGCTTTATCATACATCGTCTTAAAACTATGTATGGTTCCTGCCTCCACTATATCTTTCTCTAGACTATTCCACTTCCTGACTACTCTGTGGCTGAAGAAATGCTTCCTAACATCCCTTTGACTCATCTGAGTCTTCAGCTTCCAGTTGTGTCCCCTTGTTTCTGTGTTCCCTCTCCGGAACATCCTGTCACTGTCTACCTTGTCGATTCCCCGCAGTATTTTGTATGTCGTTATCATGTCTCCTCTGACCCTTCTTTCCTCCAGTGTTGTTAGTCCTATTTCCCTCAACCTTTCTTCACAGGACAGACCCCTGAGTTGTGGAACTAACCTTGTCGCAAACCTTTGCACTTTCTCTAGTTTCTTTACGTGCTTGACCAGATGTGGGTTCCAGACTGGTGCTGCATATTCTAGTATGGGCCTGACGTACACGGTGTACAGTGTCTTGAACGATTCCTTATTAAGGTAACGGAACGCTAATCTTAGGTTTGCCAGTCGCCCATATGCGGTTGATGTGTGCCTCCGGAGACGTGCTTGGCGTTATACTCACCCCAAGGTCTTTATCCTTTGCCGAGGTTTGTAGCCTTTGTCCGCCTAGCCTGTACTCTGTCAGCGGTCTTCTTTGCCCTTCTCCGATCTTCATGACTTTGCATTTGGTGGGATTGAATTTGAGAAGCCAGTTGCTAGACCAGATGTCAAGCTTGTCCAGGTCTGTTTGAAGTCCTGCTTGGTCCTCTTCCGATGTGATTCTCCTCATTAATTTCACATCATCTGCGAACAGAGACACTTCTGAGTCTATCCCATCCGTCATGTCATTTACATATACCAAGAATAACACTGGTCCTAGGACTGACCCCTGCGGTACGTCGCTCGTCACAGGCGCCCACTGTGATGCCTCATCACGCACCATGACCCGTTGTTGCCTCCCTGTGAGGTATTCCCTGATCCATTCCAGTGCCCTTCCTGTTATACATGCTTGTTCTTCCAACTTCTTTACTAGTCTCATGTGAGGAACTGTGTCGAAGGACTTACTGCAGTCCAGGAAAATGCAATCAACCCACCCTTCTCTCTCTTGCCTTGTCTCTGTTACTTTATCATAGAACTCTAGGAGGTTTGTTACACAGGATTTGCCTTCCCGGAATCCGTGCTGTCTGGTGTTTATTATCCTGTTCAACTCGAGGTGCTCCACCATTCTTTTCCTGATGATTTTCTCCAACCCCGTCTGCAAATTCAGCACTGTACCAGATACGCTGGGCCATGGGTAACTTAATAGTAATCGACGACGTCTAAGTTGTGTTACCATTGCTCTCACACACTCACACTCATTGCCTATAGTCCTGCAACTCTTCATTGTGACAGTCACTCCAGCACTTGAGACCTACCACCAACTGGCAACAATGATGGCCCTGATACTGGGAAACACTGGACTGTGTTAGCAGGAACCTGAATGCCTGGCAAGACAGTGGTGCTGAGTGCAAAGTGATTTGTGGCACCAGAGAGTCTATGCTCCGTTAGAATTCAGGTTCCAACATCTGAGAAGCTCAGCTGAGAAGCTGAAGTGAGGAGCTCTCCCCTGAGCATCACACGAGGAGCTCAAGTGAGGAGCTCTCCTCTGAGCATCACACGAGGAGCTCAAGTGAGCTCTCCCCTGAGCATCACACGTGGAGCTCAAGTGAGGAGCTCTCCCCTGAGCATCACACGAGGAGCACAAGTGAGGAGCTCTCCTCTGAGCATCACACGAGGAGCTCAAGTGAGCTCTCCCATGAGCATCACACGAGGAGCTCAAGTGAGGAGCTCTCCCCTGAGCATCACACGAGGAGCTCAAGTGAGGAGCTCTCCCCTGAGCATCACACCACTCAGCCTTGCATGTCAGCTCAGGCCAAGTACCAACAACTATTTTGACTTAAGCATTGTAGTCAACAATAAGTTCATATGTATATAGGGGCAGCGATACACATTTGTATATCTATTGTTATTATATTTATCATAATGTTTTTACGTTTTTACCATTATTATATATTTTTTAATTATTATTGTTTAAGTTGGATGATTTTGACGGACTGTTTACAAATAGTATTCACATTCTAAGACATCAGTGAGGTTTAGATGGTTTGCTTCTTGTAAAATGTAATTCTTACTTATGGTTATTTCTCATTTCTTTTTTATCGCTGCATTATGATAATGAAATCAAAGATCCTACATGTATCGTCTTTATCTTGTGTGATGATATCCCTGGAGACTGCCCCTTCCATGCCAGCCTTCCCTTGTCTCATAATGACGCGCTACTCTATCCTACAACAGTTTAGGAAAGCAGTTCCGTTGTCAGAGCGATCGGTTCACAACTAAAAAGTCCGGGATGTGATTAACGGGCTGAGTGAGACATAGGCAACTCTCCATATGCCTGTTGTCATATTTATTATTATTATAATAAAAAAGAGGCGCTAAACCCGTTGATGGTTCAGAGATTCATGGCCCCCGGCCCCCTCCTCCTACCATCTCTCCAGCAGTGCAATAGGTCAGGTCTAATGTTATTGGTGATAGTAGCTTGCAGTCCAGGATAAGGACCACAGCCTGGCTGATCAGAAACGGCCTGGGAGAACTTGTTTATCTCCCTCTTGAAGACAGGGATCTCTTTGTAATTGCCCTTATAACTGAAGTCTTGGACCCTTTACACTTAATGGTTATCTCTTAGTGTACCTTTTAAAATCCACTTTTCACTGGTGGTATTTTGCACCGTCTAACAAGTCTCCCACTCCTGTAAAGAGCATTTTCAGTGTTTAGATCTACAAAAAATTCCCGACACAATTTTCCAGTTATAGATAATATATTTCTCACTTGCTCTCCAGGGAGTACAATTTGAGGGACTTTAAGCATTTCCAATAATTGAAATATATGACTAAATTGATACTTGCAGTGAGTTACCTACACTTTCTCCAGACCTGAAGTTACACTGCCTTCAATGGGACTGATTTCTTAGTGCTAAGAATACCGACAATATTTTAAGAAAATGAACACATGTTCTACTAATAAGACATTTACTGCGCCTGTTTCATTTACCAGGAGTTTTGACAAGTATTGGCTTGACATAGATCCTAGTTAGCGAAACGTAGCCGCAATAAATGTGTCCATTTACCTAGATAGTACAAATGTTTTAAAGAGTATCATCAAAAGCTTGTCACCTCTTATTTTGTTAACTCTTGTGATCGAGTGGATCGTTTTCCTTACAGTAATGATATTAACAGTGTTGTTATCACCGTGGGGAGTTAGACAGCTGATCAGTGGTTTATGCCACTTACATCACTGTGGGTATACACCCACAGGTGTATATCTCCCGGTATATATACACTGAGAAATTACTTCAATCTCTTACTATAATATCTACAGACTAAAGTAAATGACTGTAGACAATACAACCAGGACAGTGTCAGAATGCCCTAGAGACACCTGTTAAATACACGAAATACACTGGAAAAATGCCAGAAATCGTACTTAATGACGATAGTGCACCGGTGAACTGCAGCCGTAATTAACTATGTGTAGTCGATAGGGATTAAACCTGAAAAAACAACTATACTTGCAGATTGACCAAAATATCAAGGATGAGTGTATTAATGATATGGTTTGCTGCGTTGTTAGTGGGTTTAAATACTACCGACTACACGAAGGTCATTAGGGCTGCACATAGCCTGTTCACTACCAGTCAAGAATACTTTAATCCCTTCTTGAATCAAGAAGGGATTAACTGTATACATACTCTCAGGGTATGTATACAGAGATATACACTTCTCAGTGTATACAGAGACATACAATTCTTGGTGTATATGTCGTGCCGAATAGGTAAAACTTGCAATTTGGGCTTAAATAGAAACTCTCTTCTTGCCGAATAAGGCAAGTGGAAATGTGTATACAATAATTTCGCAAAAATCATTTTAAATCTAACGAAAAAAAATATATTTCATTGTGTTTGTTTATTAAATTATTGTAAACTTATCTAAAATGTATTTAGTTGGATTAGGCTAAATTAAATTGTATTAGTTATAATAAGGTTAGGTAAGTTTTCTAAGGTTCTTTTGGTACAAAATTATTAATTTTTACATTAACATAAATGAAAAATATATATTTTCAAATGTATAATAGAAAATTTTAGAAAGGACTTAATTTTAAATGAGTTCTTGTTAATTGACCAGTTTTACCTATTCGGCACAACATATATTTTTTGCCGTTAATGTCATTAACCACCTGTCTATATAGCGACTACTGCGGATGTCGAGTAAAGTGAATCGAAATGTATCTAAAAAGCATTCATGGAGGATATCTCGATAATAAATGAAAAGCGCTTGCAATCACTAGTGATAAATCATGCAGGCTGGAAGGATTATGCATGCATTTATTGCCCTATGTTGCCAGCATCAATTATTCGCTTGCCGCTGTAAATGTTCTAGTCAATACAACATACGCCGAATAAGGTGGCCAGTAGAGCAACATATGAAGGGTCAGGTGGCCATTGGTATAACTTATGAAGGATCAGGTGGCCACTGGTACAATATATGAAGGGTCAGGTGACCAATTGTGTAACATATGAAGGGTCAGGTGACCAATGGTGTAACATATGAAGGGTCAGATGGCCACTGGTACAACATATGAAAGGTCAGGTGACCAATGGTATAACATATGAAAGGTTAGGTGACTATTTGTACAACATATGAAGGGTCAGACGACCATTGGTGCAACATATTAAGAGTCAGCTGAGTAGTGGCGCAACATAAGCCGATTAAGGAGACCAGAAGTACAGTGTATGCCCGGTAACATTAGTGGTGCAACATATGCTGGACACCCCTACCATCGTAACAACAATGACTTTCCAGTTCAGGCCACAATACACAGACCATGTTCCCACTACCACTCATGCAGGCGCGAGAGCAGGGCTAGTGACTGAGACTTGACCCCTGAAATCACAAAGGCAAGTACAGACATACATGCACACACACACACACAAAGCTGATCAGGACATTCAAAATATTCAGGACCTAAGAGCCCTCAAGGGAGGCTTCTTGACATCGGTGAGGGGATCTTGATCCAGGGAATTAGACTTGACCTTCTCTTTCTTGAATCGAACTTGATTTCCCCCTATTCACCCAGGCGAGCCTTACAGGTTTACCTCTGCCCCCTCCCTGGATGTAACACTGAGGTGATGAGAGTCTTAGGGACAGACTTACATGCGAGGGAAGACAGGAGCCACTGCTCCCATCTGCACACCATATTTATATATATATATATATATATATATATATATATATATATATATATATATATATATATATATATATATATATATATATATATATACATATAAATAGAGAGAGAGAGAGAGAGAGAGAGAGAGAGAGAGAGAGAGAGAGAGAGAGAGAGAGAGAGAGAGAGAGAGAGAGAGAGAGAGAGAAGAGAAATATCACAGCCAGCAGGATTCGAACCCACAATGGCCAATGTCCACGAGTGTGGCTTAGCTCCCACCGTGACGTCTTAAATCAGTCAGCTACAGGTGCCTCAAAACGCTAGGTAGTCTCTGCATATAGTTTCGGCAGTTTCTGCGAGGTGCATTGTTCGTGAGGCCAGAGCATACACAAGGATACTGAAATACCAGGAGACCATGCTTGCAAGCATGCAGGCTACCTAACGGTGTGAGGCATCTGTAATTGTGTGTTGTAAGGCGTCACGGTGGGAGCTAAGCTAAACTCGTGGACACTGACCATCGTGGGTTTGAATCCTGCCGGTTGCGATATTTCTATATGTATATATATTTTTTAAAACAAACCGGCCGCATCTCACCGAGGCAGAGTGACCCAAAAAGAAAAAGAAACATTTCTCTTTTTAAAATTAATAATGTATACAGAGATACCACCTCTGCAACTGTCTAGGGGACCCTCATCCTCAGAGAAAAGCATAAACTTAATTCAGGGAAAACTCAAAGTTCTCCCTGAAGCTGTTTTAAAATTTTCTCCTACCACCCCCTATATTTTATATATACTTTATTTAAAGACAGAATACATTGAAAAAATACATTGACAAGAATACAATAGTGAGTAAAACAACATAGATAACAACTCAGAGCTACATTTCAAATACTTCGTTCAGCTCCCCGGCAGTGGGCCGCGTGCCCAGAATGCTGCAGGAATTTCCCCTCTGGATCGCAACATTGAGTCTCTGAAAGAGGAAGCTGGTCCTTGGTTTCTATGATGAGTTTTTCACCCATCTCTCTCTCTCTCTCTCTATATATATATATATATATATATATATATATATATATATATATATATATATATATATATATATATATATATATACAAAAAGATCACAGTAAACAGGTGATATCAAAATATGCAAAACAACCACTATGAAAAAATAGAGTCGTGAGATGTTACGCTACTGTGAGGTGTAGTCTTTGTTAGTGTGATGTGACTGTGAGGTGTAGTCTCGCCCTTATATAAGCCCTTCTTGTCATGTTTCCTGTTATAGTTCCTTGATAATGTGAGTAGTCACGAAAGCGCTTGGAATTCTTCTATTTTTACATAGTGGTTGTTTTGCATATATATATATATATATATATATATATATATATATATACATATAAAATCATATACACTATGTATATACATGTTTAAAATTCGTGGGGACGAGCGAAGCATGAACACTCATTTTGTCTCAGCCAGTGTGCGATTCGATCTACTACACTCACCCTGCCTAAGAAAGATGTAAATATTACTGATGCAAGCATTACTTAGGGACGACAGCAGACACTGTCGTGTCTGCTGTCGTCCCAAAGTTTTATTAAATTAAATGCAAAATCTTAAAATATATCTTAAAATATGGTATATGTGATAAATATTCTCTTTCATTTTTATTATATATCTGAGTGAGAAAGATCTTAATTGCCATCACGATAATACCAAATGGAAAGACAACTATGTTCGTAACAGTTTCACTTGCACGACACATGGTGTGTGGAGTGTGACACATGGTGTGTGGAGTGCGACACATGGTGTGTGGAGTGCGACACATGGTGTGTGGAGTGCGACACATGGTGTGTGGAGTGCGACACATGGTGTGTGGAGTGTGACACATGGTGTGTGGAGTGTGACACATGGTGTGTGGAGTGTGACACATGGTGTGTGGAGTGTGACACATGGTGTGTGGAGTGCGACACATGGTGTGTGGAGTGCGACACATGGTGTGTGGAGTGCGACACATGGTGTGTGGAGTGCGACACATGGTGTGTGGAGTGCGACACATGGTGTGTGGAGTGTGACACATGGTGTGTGGAGTGCGACACATGGTGTGTGGAGTGCGACACATGGTGTGTGGAGTGTAACATGGTGTGTGGAGTGCGACACATGGTGTGTGGAGTGCGACACATGGTGTGTGGAGTGCGACACATGGTGTGTGGAGTGCGACACATGGTGTGTGGAGTGCGACACATGGTGTGTGGAGTGCGACACAATATTTTCTAACATGATCATACAAGTCTTATGTAACTTCGAAATCCTGACGCCTAAGCAGGTATGATTGGAGGGCGGCTGTACCTAGTGAACACTTGGGTGTGTCGTTGGAGAAGCTCCTGCTGTAAGAATCCTCTCAAGTTGCTTATTTGTGTGCCAAGGAAAGAACTCATAATTGATGAAGAATTGAAGAAGCCTTATAAATTGGAAATGACAAAAATAGAATTGGAAACTGAGGCACAAAGGAAACTACAACAAGTAACCTTGTTGAACGACGAGGTGCGTCCTAAGATGTGTGACATTAACCGGGATATAGTTCACCAAGTGACTACAGATATCGAATTAGGTATTTTGCTGGATGAATAGACGATATCGATGGTTGCAGGCAGTTGTTGGGGTTTGTGCGGTACGTGGAGAAAGAAATGATTGATGAAGTCTTGTTGAAATCACATCAATTACTGGAGAATGCCTTTCCTGATCGATATCAAATGTTTACCACTGGTGGTCTTTATTTATGAAAAGCTTACCATTCACTTTGAACTGTGAAAATTTAAACTTGCCAGTTTCATTAAGTAAATTTTTTCTCGTGTAATAACTAGAAAATGTCTCTTCTAATCGGCTTCAAACTCCAAATGCTGGTGTAGGTGTCAGTTTGTCATTTATTTTGCCAATTTTATCGAATTGTATTTTTCTAAAAACTGAACTCAAATTTCTTTCTTTACAGATGGTGGCAGATGGTGGAGAAATTTAAATAGAATTTAAATGAGAAAAGAAAACTGGAACGAAAAAATGCGTTTTTATGGTATTTTAAACTTTAACAAGGGAAGACTTTTCTGTTTTTAGAACATTCTCGGCGACATTTTTGTTTACTTTCTTACGAATTTTCGTTTATTACTCGAGAACGCCTTATTCGATCGGCTTCAAATTTTCCAGGCTTGTCATGTATCTTTGCACAATGCTACATTGGTCATTCCCATATTTTGTTTCCGTGTGAAAGTGGAGACAGACTCCCCTTAAAGCCTTCATAATTTCAACAGTGGTGTTTCCTACTTATAAAAAGGTTGGTATATTTAATGGAGTGTAGATACCGTTTATGCCACTTTACATTACATTTGACATTACTGAATGATTTTTGCCTTGATGCTGGTGAGGGGCTCTTGATCTCAGGAACTGAGCTTATCATCCAACTGGAAATAATTTAAATACGTCCTATTCCACGAGCGCTATGTGATACTTGCAAGTTTAGCGCTTCCTCTGATTAAAATACAGCAATTATGAACGGCATCTGTCTTCAGTGGCTGAGGCATCGTATGAAATCGATAAAAATTTCCATAGGTTAAGGCTGTGTAGGCACAAATTTTGTTGGATTCTGTGCAGTAACTGGGAAATGCATCTTCTGGTCGGCTTTAAACTTTTAGTGTTGATGTGTTTTCCTAAAAGGAAACAATCTCTTCATGTTAGGTTATGTAAGTTATCATGTGACAATTTTATCAATAAAACTAGTTTGTGCGAAATAACTGAAGATGTCTCTTCTGGTCAGGAATAAGTCACTGCTTGACTATTTTTTTTATCCTAGGTTATATAAACATAATATACTTTTATGTGCCTATAACATGTTTGTGCCCTCAAAACCAATATTAAAATTGATATGTATGTACACTAAAATTACATACAATTAACTCACTTTTTTTAAAAGCTGGCTGATCTTAATTTAGAGAAAAGTTTGGATTGATTTTCGCCTGTGTAGGTCCCATTTTGTTTTTTGTTTTTAATAGAAAAACTGAAAGTGATTTTCATGGGATAATTTGATTGTCACGTGATTAGTTTCAAGTCTTCCATGCTGATAATTTGATAATAAAACTTCTGATCGGCTTCAAGCTAAATGTGCTAGAATATTTTAGGATATTAATCTTCTTGGTCCCACTGAAAGATTTTAATTAGATTTCGGCTCTGTATGTCTTAATTTACCATTTTTAATGAAATTTGGATATTAATTTCCATATGATGACTTGTGAATGCGTCATCAACGCTAATATTTAACTGTGGCACAGGGGGCTGGGGCTGGGGCTGAGGCTGGGGCTGGGGCTGGGGCTGGGGCTGGGGCTGGGGCTGGGGCTGGGGCTGGGGCTGGGGCAGGGCTGGGGCAGAGGTTAAGGGATACAGGAATACTTTTCTCGGATCGCGCAGAGACCGAAATACATCTAGTAAGAGAATACATTACTGCATTTCTTCTCAATACAAACCTGCATATCAACGTACAAATAAGAAACAATAAGAATGATAATCATGTTTCACATATGTTCCATATTATAATTAGGTGTCATCGAAACGGGGCCGTAAGTAGGTATATTTAGGTACAGGTACACAAATACAGTTTTACAAATTATCATACACAGCGACATGTCTGATTTTGTTTTCCTTTCTTTTTTCTTCCTCTAACTTCTCGTTGTTATTTGGCCTCATAACTCGCGAAGGTCTCATCTAATCAGCTTCAAAATTTCAACGCTTATGCACGGTCATGGGAGCCAGATTCTTGAAACATGTATAGCTGCCCTCTAACCAGTGTTATTCAGCCCGGTCCCAGCATCCTGGAATGACTGGGATAACTTACAAAACCCTCAGTGAGGTTCAGACCAACACCAATAACACTACCAACAACTCCAACAATTTCAACAACTCTAACACTATCAACACAACCACAACACCTACACTACCAACACAACAACACCAGCACTACCAACACAACCAACAACACCAGCACTACAAACAACACCAGCACTACCAACACAACCAACAACACCAGCACTACAAACAACACCAGCACTACAAACAACACCAACACTACCAACACAACCACAACACTACCATCACAACCACAACACCAACACTACCAACACAACCACACCAACACTATCAACACTAAAGAGCAGAGACCCTCACTTTCTTGAACCATCACCAGGAAAATCACCACCAACCCCAACAGCAGAAGCAGCACCAGCGTTAACAAGCACACCAGCAGCACCATCTGCCGCGGCACAGCAGCTGGTGCCAGTGCCCACGTGAGAAGCATGCAGGTGAGTGTGGCCTTGTTTACGCAGTCAGAGCAAACCCGCCATAACTCTGGTCTCCCAGAAGGGAGTGGATCCCTTTACGAATCCTGGGAAGCGGCTCCACACCTGCTTCACCCATCACTCGCTCACACCTTGCTAGGAATCCTCCGCCTAGGTTTTGGTTGCTGGGAAATCGTGTGATATAGTTAATTCTTACTGTAAAGTACAAAATAAATTAGTCTTTTCCGCTTAAAAAAAAATCGTCATCTATAGCCAGGTTCTGCAAATTGCCAAAGTTTTGATACGAAGTGACGGACCTTTTTCCCCGCAGTGATGTATCTCAGCGCACACCAGGTCTTCTTTAGTGCAGCTGCTGAATTATAAGAGAGTTGCCTTATTGTAAAGCAGCATTGTTAGTAAACTCTTGGTAACTATGATAGCTCTGAGTATAACGAGATAGTAGCTCATAGCTCAGTGGTAGCACCGTCACCTCACAACCCAAGAACCTGGGTTCAGTGATGGTCGTATGGATAGGAACAGCTAACAGTAAGTAGATATATCTAAGCGTCAGTCAACTGGGTATTTTTTCGCATCTTGAGAAGAGGATGGAGAGGGAAATATATCTTCGCGCTTTAACATTTGTATTATATTTTGTGATTGTAACGAGGAGTCTCCCTTGAAACATCTCAAACAAGGTTAATGTCTCTGCACCTCGTGTTGGGAGGGATTGTGGTGTTGGTCGACCACCGTCATAATTCGTAACTAATGTCGTAACTTGTAGCTCCTGGGCTGTGTCATAATTCATGATATTTAACGTCATGAATCAAGCATCAAGCGAAGTGAACCATGATTCACGCACAATATCCGTGTTTTAATTTCCTAGACAAATGCAAAGTTTATGCAGTGTGCATGTGTGTTTCTAGATCAGTGTAAACTGTGACAACTTACCTTCCACCAGTCTAACAAAGAACGATAAAAGAGCATAATTAATTAAAACACAAGAACCATCTACACCTAGAAAAAATCTGGAGGGATTAGTCCCACACCTGACACTAAAATCACTACATATGAAAGCAAGAAGTCTGGCAGTTAATGTCTTTATTATGCACCTCATACACATCCTGTGGGTGGTAGTCAGAATATTACAAAGGCACTTAAATGGGTCCAGGGACTGGGACACAGTTTTGATAACTAAGCAAGTTACAGAGGTAATGCTAAATATACATGATTATATAACGTAACAGTCGTCATGAATTACTTATGCAGTCACAAAAACATTAGAGACGATGCAAAATACCATTAATGAAAAGCAGGGGAGCGATGAGTAAAATCAGAGAACTCAGTAAGTGTGAGGGGCCCAACGCTCTTCAGCATGCTCCCTTTGTCCATACAAAAAACTTACCAACAAATCTATGGCTTTATCATTACAACAATGGTATGCAATAATGCAAAGTAGATGCCACATGTGTAACACTTAGTTATCTTTATTATGAAGACGTATCATCTGACGATGGATTTTTCAATCCATCGTTTATAGACTGGAGACAGAAGATGAGGTAATCAGTCCCTCAGCCTTTAAGATTAAACACCTTCCTCCAAGGCTGATTACTTCATCTTCTGCCTCCGGATTTTAAATTTTGAACTGAACTGAAAAAGCCCTTGAACAGCAAACCTTCATAATAAAAACAACCAGTTGTTTCATGTGTTTTACAGACGTCTGACTGACTGTCTTCATGAGGGACCTTGATAACTTCAAGTCAGTTCCTGATCAGTCCAATCAAATGTATGCAACCAGTAGTCCAGCAGTCCATACAGTAGTCCAGTAGTCCAGGCGGGGCCAGGAGCTATGAATCGACCCTTGCAACCACAAATAGGTGAGTACATTGGACTGCGTGCGACTCAAAGCAACGGGGAGGAATGGTCTGGCAGCGGGCCGCGGGGACAGGAAAGCAACTGACTCCACGTAGATTCCTGGAATATTTGCTATGCATAATTTCCATTATTAAACTTTACACTTCCTAGTTAGTCTACAAATTTCCAATATAATACATTACTACCTACATTTGTAAGTGCTTTTCTAAGACTGCTTACACAAAGTAATCTTAGCAGACACCACCAGAGAGTTTGCTACACGAAATACACCCACACTGTTAGAGCCAGATGGCGGACTGTCGACAATAGTGAAGAAAAGAGAATGGCTTTCACTGGGACTTTGACTTGATAAAGTTCGACACAGAGGGAAACTTCGCCCCAGTAAGAGTTCTGTACAGTGTCTTATTCAGTCAAACAAGTAGGTCTTCTCTCCCCCAGAAGTAATCTGATGCACAACACAAAAGTAATGCCTAAGTACATTCCACTTATCAGAGATAGTACATCATCACGCCTCCCTGTTGTCAGCCTGATCAGTGAGACTGTTGGAGCTCGCAATCCGACTCTCTATAATACGTAATGGAGAGGTAGGATTTATGTGCTATGTGAAATAAAAAAAAAAAAAAAACATTAAGAAGCACGTCAATACATACTCAGGTCAAGTGGTGTCAGAATTTACGACCCTTCAGACTAAGTTTACACTGATCTATTTCCATGTTTACACTGGAGGAGGGGAAATCCAGAGTCAAAGTGGTATATGTTAGAGTCCACAAAGGGTAGATAAAGAGTCCACATCACTGGGAGTATTCAGGTAAGGGAGGTGAGTGAAAAGATATATGACCTGTCAGAACAAACATTTGTACAGCTCTTGGATGTTTACACGGAGGCCTGTGGCATGTAATCTGGCAAGTATTAGGCGTAAATGTTTTAGATTTTCAACTAATTAGAGCAAAGACTATGTTATATATTAACTATGGAGAAGAGTCTAGCACTGGTATCTAGCAGTGTCTGTAAGCCAGGGATGAGAGTCTAGCACTGCTATCCAGCAGTGTCTGTAAGCCAGGGGGGAGAGAGATAGTGAGCGGAGTCAACTCAGAGGAAGAGGAAGATAGTGCCTGTGAGTGAGGAGAGAGGACGTGAGAGTAGTGTCAAGTGGAGTATAGTTAACATGACTCCCTCACTTTGAGGAAAGAGATGATTTAAATCAACACCTGATCTAAAGTGTTAAACACATATCTTCCTTCCCTACATAAATATGACATGAATGGTAAACACATACTAGTTGATGAACTAGACACATCTGCTACACCCTCATTTCAATAAAGTTGCCCAGGTGTTACACATGTATCTTATTCATTATTTGACATTAATGTGGCAATTAGCTTCATTTTTTAATTTTCAGAGACGTGAATTCCTCACACCATAACCTCTGAAACAAGTACCAGTGGATATAACACATGGGAAGATACTCTGTAGACAACTTGTAAAAACCTACTACTAACACAAGTTGTAGATGATAAATAAAATTTCGTTAAATTTACAACGATTCTATTACATTCCCATTCCATAAGTTAAGGATTTTCTCCATATGAATACCAGTGAGTGGTATTCATATATTCATATGAATTTTACAACTCACTTGCCATGGGTTGTAACCCACCTGTACCGCGGTTTGTTCTCACAAGTGGTTGGTAGAGTTAATATTAATATGAAGCTAAGTGGCAATCTCGATATTTTCTAAGCGTGTGATTACAGGTTTTTGAAGTGTGGGGTTACAGTGACAATAGTTTTTAGGTATGTGGTTACAGTAATAATTTTTCCAGGTGTGTGGCTACGGTAGTAACGTTAGTATATTATACAGGTATGTGGTGGTTACAGTAGTAATCTTTACTTTCCAGGTGTGTGGTTGCAGTAGTTATCTTTACTTTCCAGGTGTGTGGTTGCAGTAGTTATCTTTACTTTCCAGGTGTGTGGTTGCAGTAGTACTCTCTACTTTCCAGGCGAAAGTAGAAACAGGCGAAACATTTTCATTAATAGTTTCTCTCTCCGTGTGTTTTTCTGTTTTTGACTGTGACGTTTGTTTCTGTTGAAGTACGTTAATATAGTAATAAATGAATACAAAATCAATATTACATTGCAGTAAATGTTGATTGACTTGCAAGATTTACAAAACGCTTACTTATACTTTCTTGTGAATTTTTAATAGTTCTTATTCCTTTATTAATTCTATAACAATTTAGGAGCCCTGGTCTGAAACCGGGCGGCGGGTGTGATAACACCGCATCCATTGACATTGACATGACTCCTCTTGAGAGAGGAGTCAGGTGTTAGTATCTACAGAATCTTGATCTGCACAATTTATTATTTGTCTGCAAGTCCCACACGACTTTTAAGCTGTCCGTAACATAATTGAAGAACAAGTATGCTACTGCACATAGCAGACTTCGTTTCCTTTTATTATCCTGCCGAAGAGACTAAACCAAGGTAACGGGAAATACTAGCGGTTTATCCAAGCATAGCCTAAATTTCTTTATTTTTGTCCAGAATCAATGCACCCTCTTCCTGGAAGCGGTCTCAGTAGGTGTCATCTCATTTCACCTAACACCACTGTCCACGACACTGGCAAAACTCAGCATCCTTTTGTCTGAAGTGGAAGCGTAGCTGTCAGTCTTCAAGTGTTTAGGCAGGAAGATGCTCTGAAGTCAATATCTTAAGTATACATTGATAATCGAAGTACCTTGTATATTTCCTGCTAAGAGACGCCTCAATCAGCATGAGTGCGACAAGAATGCATTGTAGTTTGATTGTAAAAAACTAAGGATTATTGGTACCTTTTCACCAAAAAAATATACCCAAAATAACTGCTGCAACATCCATCCCATTATCACATTTTTAACTATCTGTACAGACCTTCACTGGTTCGCCTCGAGCAGCGTCATGGGACGCTACAACGAGGCTTTCATTCAGTATACAAAGTCTGATCTACAGAACCTCCCAGGAAGAAAAAATGACGAAAAGTAATTCTCGAACAGAGATTACATCCACTCCACGTACATCAACAGTAGATTACATCCACTCCACGTACATCAACAGTAGATTACATCCACTCCACGTACATCAACAGTTGATTACATCCACTCCACGTACATCAACAGTTGATTACATCCACTCCACGTACATCAACAGTAGATTACATCCACTCCATGTACATCAACAGTTGATTACATCCACTCCACGTACATCAACAGTAGATTACATCCACTCCACGTACATCAACAGTTGATTACATCCACTCCACGTACATCAACAGTAGATTACATCCACTCCACGTACATCAACAGTAGATTACATCCACTCCACGTACATCAACAGTTGATTACATCCACTCCACGTACATCAACAGTATGCTTCATTCATAAATTAATAGGATCCTGTAGTGCTGAAAAACAATTTAACTCCATCCCTTCAATATAAAAACAGACGTGTATGTGGTGTTGCATGGAGGATGCTTGAGCCTAAATAAGTAATATAAAGCAAGTTCTTCACGGCTGAGACAGAGAGTTAGATCAACAGAGTCTACATAAAGACTCAGTTCATTTTGCAGAACATGTTTTGACGCCCAGACGATCAATACTGCTCATTTTTCCCTAGAGTATATTTATTGCAAATAAATACTCATTGCAAACATAATCGAGTCTTGATCCAGGCAAAGAATCTCATAAAATGAGAATAGTATTTTGCTTCAATCTTACAACAGTTTTCTTTCTTGTCAAAATAATATAATAGCATATACCGGGTACAACATGTCTGTATACTGGGTACAACATGACTGTATACTGGGTACAACATGACTGTATACTGGGTACAACATGTCTGTATACTGGGTACAACATGACTGTATACTGGGTACAACATGACTGTATACTGGGTATAACATGACTGTATACTGGGTACAACATGACTGTATACCGGGTACATTACTGTATACCGGGAACAACATGACTCTATACCGAGTACAGCATGACTGTATACCGAGTATAACATGACTGTGTACCGGGTAAAACATGACTGTATACCGGGTACAACATGACTGTATACCGGGTACAACATGACTGTATACCGGGTACAACATTACTGTATACCGGGTACAACATGACTGTATACCTTGTAAAACATAACTGTATACCTTGTACAACATGACTATATACCTTGTACATGACTGTATACCGGGTACATGACTATACCGGGTACATGACTATACCGAGAATAACATGACTATACCGAGAATAACATGACTATACCGGGTATAACATGACTGTATACAGAGTACAACATGACTGTATACCGGCTACAACATGACTGTATACCGGCTACAACATGACTGTATACAGGATACAACATAACTGTATACCGGCTACAACATGATTGTATAAGTGGTACGACGTAACTGTATACCGTGTACATGACTATACCGGGTACAACATGACTGTATATCGGGTAAACATGACTGTATACCGGGTACAACATCACTATACCGGGAACAACGTAACTGTATACCAGCTACAACTTGACTTTATACCGGCTACAACATGACTGTATACCGGGTACAACATGACTGTATACAGGCTACAACATGACTGTATACTGGCTACAACATGACTGTATACTGGCTACAACATGACTGTATACTGGCTACAACATGACTGTATACCGGCTACAACATAACTGCATACCGGCTACAACATGACTGTATACCGGCTACAACATGACTGTATACCGGCTACAACATGAATGTATACCGGCTACAACATGAATGTATACCGGCTACAACATATCTGTATACCGGCTACAACATATCTGTATACCGGGTACAACATGACTTTATACCGGGAACAACATGACTGCATAGCGGCTACAACATGACTGTATACCGGCTACATGACTGCATACCGGGTACAACATGTCTGTATACCGGGTACAACATGACTGTATAACGGGTACAACATGACTATATACCGGGTACAACATGATTGTATACCAGGTACAACATGACTGTATACCGGCTACAACACGACTGTACAACATGACTTTATACCGGGTACAACATGATTGTATACCAGGTACAACATGACTGTATACCGGCTACAACACGACTGTATACCGGGTATAACATGACTGTATACCGGGTACAACATGACTTTATACCGGGTACAACATGATTGTATACCAGGTACAACATGACTATATACCGGCTACTACAACATGACTATATACCGGCTACAACATGACTATATACCGGCTACAACATGACTATATACCGGCTACAACATGACTATATACCGGCTACAACATGACTATATACCGGCTACAACATGACTATATACCGGCTACAACATGACTATATACCGGCTACAACATGACTATATACCGGCTACAACATGACTATATACCGGCTACAACATGACTATATACCGGCTACAACATGACTATATACCGGCTACAACATGACTATATACCGGCTACAACATGACTATATACCGGCTACAACATGAATATATACCGGCTACAACATGACTATATACCGGCTACAACATGACTATATACCGGCAACAACATGACTATATACCGGCTACAACATGACTATATACCGGCAACAACATGACTGTATACCGGCAACAACATGACTATATACCGGCAACAACATGACTGTATATCGGCAACAACATGACTGTATACCTGTCGTGTCAGTAAATATGTATACACTTGTGTAGTGTATCTCAGTATAGTAACTCCAGACGTTACATGTAGGCTCCCTGTGTTACTGTGACGTCAGAGCTCTCGCTCCATGTGGCGGCTACGTCATAGGCCTTCAGCCTCACTTCTAGGCCGACACCCAGATGGACAGACGTAGTCTGGTACACCTCCTCTCACAGACTCGTAAATATACCGCAACCATCCTACAAGGAGTATCCTTTGACAACCTATTTATCTCTCTCGAACAACACACAACATACCGGGTACAACATGACTGTATACCGGCTACAACATGACTATATACCGGCTACAACATGACTGTATACCGGGTACAACATGACTATATACCGGCTAAAACATGACTATATACCGGCTACAACATGATTGTATACCGGCTACATGACTGTATACCGGCTACATGACTGTATACCGGCTACAACGTGACTGTATACCGGCTACAACGTGACTGTATACCGGCTACAACGTGACTGTATACCGACTACAACGTGACTGTATACCGGCTACAACGTGACTGTATACCGGCTACAACGTGACTGTATACCGGCTACAACGTGACTGTATACCGGCTACAACGTGACTGTATACCGGCTACAACGTGACTGTATACCGGCTACAACGTGACTGTATACCGGCTACAACGTGACTGTATACCGGCTACAACGTGACTGTATACCGGCTACAACGTGACTATATACCGGCTACAACGTGACTGTATACCGGCTACAACGTGACTGTATACCGGCTACAACGTGACTGTATACCGGCTACAACGTGACTGTATACCGGCTACAACGTGACTGTATACCGGCTACAACGTGACTGTATACCGGCTACAACGTGACTGTATACCGGCTACAACGTGACTGTATACCGGCTACAACGTGACTGTATACCGGCTACAACGTGACTGTATACCGGCTACAACGTGACTGTCCCAGGGTGAACATTTACCTGTAAACACTGAGAAGCTCCATAGCTTTTAAACTGTGCATTTCAACACACCAGTACAGTGTGTCTAGCCATAGTGACTGTGGCACAGTGACTGTGGCACAGTGATTTTAACATTCAACGACTTTCATTTCATTATCAAAATTGATAATAGCTAAATTATTATAAACAAAACCAAGCGCTAAACCCACAAGGGTCGTACAGCTCTGCGATAATAGCCGATACTCTGCAGTTTATTTATTTTAAAAGTAAATGACCTTAGTATAACTCAGGATTTTTATACCTTTATGTATCTGTAAAAAAAATTAAAATGAATTCTATACCACCACCATTAATTATTTCATATTCATTAGAATCTCTTTCAGTGTTGATGAGCAGCGTGTCAAGGTTAGTTTAAGTTTGTCATGAAACAGGACAAGTGTTTCCTAACGCGGGTCTTAGTCAAATGATGACCCACAGCTGGAGCTTTTGGTCAACTGACCGAGGCCTTCCGCTGGCTTACCGGTCCACCCCATTAAAAGTTATAGTTACGCGTCAAGGATACACTAGTGACCATCACCTCGAGGTACCGTCAATGATAGTAACAAACACTGGAACCTGCGGAGCTCTTCACGAATTGTCCAAACAATAGTAAAATAAAATAAAAATGAAAGAGCAATTCCTTCAGGAACTCAACTAAATAATTAAACAATTATTTACAATCCTTCACAGAACTCCATCATCTCCATCGACATGACGAACAGACATGACTTCCACCACAACCACCCTAGACCCCACCCAACTCACCACTGGGTTACCGCCACGTAACTCAACCAACCAAGACTTAAGAGAATTATCCAGGTATACTAACAGCAATAGCGTTGCTAACGTTCTTCAGCTAATTAGGATTGAGTAGGAACTGGAAACAGCTCCGATAATAATACACCCGCGGCTGTAGCTCCTGGATCCACTCTCATACTCCAGTATTACTGGATTGAGACATGATTCCATGCCATCGCCGATGGAGGACAGTCCCTCCACCAGTGAGTACTGGAGACAGTTGCCTCTACGAAGTTAGGTCACCACACAGGTGACTTAACTTCGTAGAGGGAAAATGGGTGAATAATAAATGCAAAGTAATAAAGAGTAATAACGCAATAAGATGAAGCAATAAAACATATCGATGACAAAAATTATCATAATTATAAAATATGATTATCAGCACTATTACCGAAAGCAATAATAATAATAATAATAATAATAATAATAATAATAATAATAATAATAATAATAATAATTATTATTATTATTATTATTATTATTATGTATACACGAAGCGAGACCTTTAAGTAGCTGCCATTTTTTCTTACTCCAACTTTTCGTTTTATTTCGCTCATAACACGAGAACGCTTCATCCGATCGGTATCAAATTTTCAACACTGGTCAACTATTACAAGACTGGTATTGTTAATGGAGTAGGTGTCATTCTGCCACTTTGAAGCTCAAAATGGTATAGTAATATTTCGCATTATGTGACTGAATTATGCTGGCTGGAAAAGGGGCGCCTTGATGCTGGTGAGGGGCTCTTGATCCAAGAAACTGGACTTACCCTAACTTTGATCGAATCGAATTTGAACGCCTCCAAATCCACAGGTGCTATATCACCTCTAAGGCTTAGCGTTTCCCCAATTAAATAACAAAAAGGCTCAATACCGTGACAGGAACAATAAACAAGTCACACTTTGTAAATGGACCAAGTCGGACCGAAACGTCGTAAGTTCCTCTCTCCTATGCGCGAGTTGTTTGTGTATTCCCCAATTAAAATAAAACAATTCTTACCAACACACTTTAACAGCTGTTGCATCATGTGAAATGCCTAATTTTTTTTTTAATTTGAGGGGATGGGAGTTAGGCTGTGCAGATGTAATTTTTGCTGGATTTTGTGCAATTACTGAAGAACGCATTTTCTGGTCGCCCTTAAACTTTTAGTACTTACGTGTTTTCCTCCAAGTAAACTTCGCCTTGCTTTAGGTTGTGTAAGTTTTAATGTGCCAGTTTCACAAGTCAAATTGGTTTCTGTGAAATAACTGGAAATTTTCTTTTGTGATCAGAAATAAGTCACAATGTTGGACTTTATTTGGTTATCCTGGGTTAAATATACATAATATACTTTCATGAGCCGATAATGAGTGCCTTCAACACCACTGGAACAATGGTACCTTCAGCACCACTGGTACAATGGTATCTTCAACACCACTGGAACAATGGTATCTTCAACACCACTGCAACAATGGTATCTTCAACACCACTGCAACAATGGTATCTTCAACAAAACTGGAACAATGGTATCTTCAACAAAACTGGAACAGTGGTATCTTCAACTCCACTGGAACAATGGTATATTATGTACCCATAGGTACTTATGTATTTGTTTATTACTTAAATCTTAAACAATGGCTAAAATTTCTCAGAAAAGTTTGAATCGATTTTGGCCTATTTAAGTCCCAGTTTGCCTTTTTAAGTGAAGAAAATGAAAAAAAATAATTTTTTTCTTTCCATCTGAATGCTTCATTAGAGTGCCTTCAACCCTTCAACTATGATATCTTTATAAAGCAACTTTAGAGCCGCTTCAGACTTAATGTGCTGGTGTAGGTTAAGACAAAGATTTCTTCCAGATAACAAAATAATATCTCTTCAGTTTACCTTCAAAGTTGGTGTTTCTTAGTGGAAAGTTCTAATTATATTTGTTCTGTGTATGTTCTAATTTGCCACTTGTGGATGTCTCTTCTGATTCGCTTCACTTCTTCAACGTTAATATTTGCCTATATTACAAACTTATGCCGCACTCTGCACTATTCCAGTCGCGTGCACTGAGGTACAGAGGACCGCAGTTATGCAATACAGGGATACCTTTGTCGGATCATGCAGCGACCGATATACAAGCAGTTATTACTAATATTATAAGTGTAAAAGAGGACACCTCTTCATGGACTCTTTGTTTGTCTATCCCGCTGCGATTTCCTGTCCATTTACCAAGTATATCATACATGGGATACTTTAAACAAGACGGAAAGTACCTTCTAAATTGCTCAAAAAAATAAAAGTTTTTGTTTCATGCACATTCACACAAATGCACAGGAGAAACAATATTTGCTTTCCAGTCACTCGCACAAATACACAAGAGAAGCAATAACAGTATTCTTGTATTTGTTCACCGTGCGGGACAATATACACCGATGCAATCTCTGCGTCGTATTTTATTTCCATTTTTTTTCGTTTTTTTTTATGTTGGAATCTGCGTCTTTGGAATAAACACTACTGTTGCTACAACTGTTAAAAACGGTACGAGCTGACGACTAGTGCATGGAAGTGCGTTAGGGTACTTTGCAAATGTCACTGAAGCGTTAAGTGCAGCATCTTGCAAGTCAAGCAGCAGAAAATCACGCAACATTAAGTCGCAACTCTATTTTGCAGCAGTAGCGACAGCAGCAACAGAAGGGGCGACAGCATCAGGAGCAGTATCAAATGCAGCAGCAGCAACAACAGCAGTAGCAGCAACAGATACATCACAAGAAGCAGGAATAAAAACAATAGCAGCAACAGCACTAGGAACAGCAGCTACATCAACATTAAGGAGCAGCTTTATTCAGCACCAACAGAAACAGCAACAACAAAAGCTATCTCGGAACCTACACGACCTGGCAGGATTCTTATCAGCAAGTAGTTCCAGACACCAGTGGGTCATCGGTGACCTGAATACGTCCTAAGACAGTGTTTTTAACAGTTCCCACCTGGCCTGTCTTAAATAACGATGTTACAAACGCCATGGTAATGCAGGAGGGCCCCGCTTATACAGCAGGTTAGGTTCCAGGCTACTGCTGTAAAGCGAAAATAGTTGTAAAGTGAAACACAGCCTTTTTTTCACCTTTAAATGCATTAAAAAACCTGATAACATGTTTACACTATCATATAGTGAGCAATAGAGCCAGGCTTACAGTGAGTGGTGAATATATTTATTGTAGGAAGTCTGAGTAAATGAAGAATGGGTATAATTGAAAACAGCTGCATTAGCGAAACGCTGTAAAGCGAGGCCCTCCTGTACCGACAAACTGAGGAACAGGACACTTGTGGCGAAACGTTTCCTTAAATGGTCTGAACTTTATAATATTGTCCAAACGGACAAAACTGTATCAGAGAAGACATTACTCCATCAGGGATCTTTTATTTCTCACACAGAATGAGTAACTCTTCTCACAGGATATTCGTGGGCACAATTCGTCTGTAAATATTTTACTTAGTTTAATTAAGTCATTATCTATAGAAAGACTCTGCGAAGGTTCAGGTGGTCCGTGGAGGCGACTAAAGGAAGGTTCAGGTGGTCCGTGGAGGCGACTAAGGGAAGGTTCAGGTGGTCCGTGGAGTCAACCAAGGGAAGGTTCAGGTGGTCCGTGGATTCAACCAAGGGAAGGTTCAGGTGGTCCGTGGAAGCGTCCAAGGGGAGGTTCAGAGGATTCGTGGAAGCGTCCAAGGGGGTTGGTTTAGGGAGGGGTGGTCCATGAAGGCGTTCTAGGGGTGGGTTCATTCAGGTTGTCCGTGGAGGCGTCCAAGGGGTAGGCTTGGGGGATCCGTGAAGACGCCCATTCTATGAGCAAGAAACGTGTAAAGATTCACTGGAGAAACAATGCTATGACTTAAAATGATCACTATTTTAGGTGAAAATAACAGAACGTGTTGAACAAAAAAAAAATTAGGTTTTTGGGATAAAGATAAACAAGACAGAGTAAAACATGGAAAAGAAACAAAGCTGGACAACATGAGACACTGGGGAAAACAAAACTGGAAATAAACGCACCAAAATATAAAATACTACTCCATGTAATATTAAAAACTCCAGTCGTACTGGGAAGAACCATAGTTGCAACACCAGCTGTACCGGGCTGAACAAACACAGTGGGAACAATAGTAGACTCACCACCAATCTCGCCAGTATTAAATTCAGCAATAAATCATCAGTGCAAAACAACAACACAGAATAACTTCCTTTTACTTTCCAAATGTACAAGACATAAAATCAACGATGAAAATTAAAGTTTCATACATAAAAGGTTTGTTCACAGAAACAAATGGTACATTTTGAACCTTCATGGAAACCCACACTTGTGATCTCTTAAATAGTTAATTATTGATCCCAAAATACAATATGAACAGATGTCACAGTGTGAATAAGTTGCAAGGATTAGGTTTATATGTGAAAGATTCACATATCTTCACAGAGCTGTTAATATCATTAAAAGATATGCAGAAAGTGCTGGGAATAAATGTGAAGTAGGAAAACTTGTAATTATCCTCATAAGCGAGCCAAGATCAGCAGTAGCAGAGGAATACACTGAACAGGTAAAACAGATTAATAACTGCCTAGAAAATCTTCAAAATCCTACAGCAAATGTTAACCTACCCCATAAAATGGAAGAGGACAGATAGGAGCAGTGTACTAGAAAATTACCTGGCAGCGTTTTACTCAAAAGATTCATAGCAGAAACTTTTAAGACTCTGCGAAAAGTTTACACTGAACTAAGATATAACAGAACCAGCTAGAAATGAAAATACGCTAGAGTATTTCTTCACAATCCACGAGGATCTTAAACGGGACATAATTTCCAACACAAAACATTCAGATCACCTCAGTGAAGTGCAAACCAACGTAAATACAGGTGTGGAGTACCTAAACAACAGTCAACATGAGAGGATGTTTAGTATATTCAACATCAACAATCAAAACACAAACTGAGAAAACAAATAACTATCAAACAATACGTAGAAAAACTGATGAAAACTAATGATTCTATTGAAGATGATACTTACAATAATGATAGGAACCGCGAATATAACTCTTCTTAATAATGTACAAGAAGCTCAAGGTATATATATTCCCCAGAGGAAAATTATGTGAAATAAGAACGAGCCCAAATAGATGAATAGGAGACTAAAACATTTATAAGGAGAGAAAAGAGGAATTTATAGCCGCATCAAAAGAGGAGATGGTAACCTTGTGGACCAATATGTTCATTTTAAAAGAGGTAAAAAGGGGAATTAGGAACGCTAAACACAACTATGAAATTAAAGTAGCTAGAGAATCAAAGACAAATCCAAAAGCGTTCTTTCAGGTGTATAGGACAAAGGTCAGGGATAAAATAGGACCACTAAAAACTAGGTCTGGACAGCTTACTGATAATGAGTAGGAAATGTGCTCTATTTTTAATACTTATTCTTATCGGTTTTCACACCAGAAGATATAAATTATATTCCAGCAATCAATAATTATTCAGGTCTTGAATTACAGTCACAAGGGATATGATTATCAAACAATTAGACAAACTAAAACAAAACAAGTCCCCGGGCCCCGACGAACTGTATTCAAGGGTACTTAAAGAATGCAAGTTGGAACTTAGTGAGCCGCTAATGAGCCTGTTTAATTCATTAATCCAAACTGGTGTTGTGCCAGAAATGTGAAAGATGGCTAACGTAATTCCCATATGTAAATCAAGGGATAAGTCAATTCCGTCAGATTACCGTCCAATAAGCCTGACGTCTATAGTAGGTAAATTATTAAATTAATTATAGCTTATATTATTAAAAGTCACCTTAAAGAACATAATTTGATTGAGTCTTAGATTGGATTCACTATAGGTCGTTCCTGCCTGACAAATTTACTAACATTCTTTAATAAAGCATTTGTGGCAGTAGACAACGATAAGGAATATGAAGTAGTTTATTTGAATTTCATTAAGGCCTGAAATTCAAATAAACTATATCAAATAAACTTTACATCCTATACTAGCTCATGGTATAGGTATATAGGAGGTAAAATTCTAACATGGATCGAAGCATGGCTGACCAATAGGAGGCAGCGAGTTTCCATTAATGGCGTCAAGTCTGAATGAGGACCGGTCACTAGAGGCGTTCCACAAGGACCAGTTTTGGGTCCACTGTTGTTCATAATTTACATTGACCTTGAAGGAATAACGAATGGCATGAGTAAATTCGCTGATGACAAAAAATAGGTCAGTTAATAGATTCTGAAGAGGACAACAATGAACTTCAGCAGGATTTAAATAAATTAAAGTAATGGTCTGAAAAGTGGCAGATGCAGTTCAATGCGGACAAGTGTAAAGTTCTTGTCCTGGGAACGAAAATAACCCTCATAGTTATAAACTAGGTGATGTAGAGCTTAATCATACAGAAAGTGAAAAAGACTTGAGAGTCATGGTAAGCAGAGATCTGAAGCCAAGACAACGGTGCTTAAGTGTGAGCAATAAAGCTAACAGATACGTGTAAGTAACAGAAGCGCAAAAGTTATTTTACAGCTCTATACATATTAAAATGATATACAATACCGACAGGATGATTAGTAAGACACATGTGCAGCAGTTAGGTATCTTTATTCCGAAACGTTTCGCGTACACAGTAGGCTTCTTCAGTCGAGTACAGAAGAGTTAGCAGGTGGTTTTGATAAGGACTTGCCTTGTATGGGCCAGTAGGCCTACTGCAGTGTTCCTCCATTCTCGTGAAGAGGCTAGAAAGCCCAAACGGAGATCATACATAAAGAACGTTGAAGATTTTACAGAAGAGCGTTGCTAAATTGATGAACAGCAAATATCGCAAGAAAGGAGAGCAAATTAGATATAAAATCAAAACAAGGGATTTAATACCAGGCAGAAACAAAAGCAATTCAAGAAATTTGAAAAAAAAAAATGCAAAACACACATGCAAAAGCCATGTCAAGAGAGCCTTTCCAGTATTGGATTGCTAGTCATGGGAGAGTTATACACAGAAGCAACAATTCCAGTGATCCTATCGACTCCATGAGAGTTGAAGATTCAGATAAATTTTTCATAAATTAACCCCACCGTACAAATTACATATCTGACATAACATAAATTGTTTTAAGTATCGAAAGAGAAGAAGACACGCTCACGAACGTCTGATTCCTGAAATACATTGTTTATAAAGAGAGGCAAAATGACAAAGTACTTTGGAGGAACTTAAATTCAGTTGAAATCATAGATTCCTTAAAAAATTCGTATAGGCCTACTTCATAACGAAGGCAGCAGAACAATAAAAAAAACACTACAGGCCCGTGGCACTAGTATCACACCCTAAAAATATTTGAAAGGCTTTTGAGACACCAAACTACTGACTTTATGGGAAACCTGAGCTCCACAACCTAACCTGAGCTCCACAACCTAACATGAGCTCCACAACCTAACATGAGCTCCACAACCTAACCTGAGCTCCACAACCTAACATGAGCTCCACAACCTAACATGAGCTCCACAACCTAACCTGAGCTCCACAACCTAACATGAGCTCCACAACCTAACATGAGCTCCACAACCTAACCTGAGCTCCACAACCTAACCTGAGCTCCACAACCTAACCTGAGCTCCACAACCTAACCTGAGCTCCACAACCTAACCTGAGCTCCACAACCTAACCTGAGCTCCACAACCTAACCTGAGCTCCACAACCTAACCTGAGCTCCACAACCTAACATGAGTTCCACAACCTAACATGAGCTCCACAACCTAACCTGAGCTCCACAACCTAACCTGAGCTCCACAACCTAACATGAGCTCCACAACCTAACATGAGCTCCACAACCTAACATGAGTTCCACAACCTAACATGAGCTCCACAACCTAACCTGAGCTCCACAACCTAACCTGAGCTCCACAACCTAACATGAGCTCCACAACCTAACATGAGCTCCACAACCTAACATGAGTTCCACAACCTAACATGAGCTCCACAACCTAACCTGAGCTCCACAACCTAACCTGAGCTCCACAACCACAACGTATTCATGGACCTTATTAACCGCATAAGAAACATTAACGTTAGAACAACAAGCTTGCTAGATTTGATGTCATTTATTTATTAACCAAGTTCCTCTCCGTGCAAGGTATCGCCCTGATCTTGCCACAAGGTCACCGTCAGCGTGGACCTCCCATTGTCAATCATAGATGTCGTCGACTTAATTGAGGTGTGCGTCAACCTCAAATGTTTCACCTTTGAGGAATCCATATACAGACAGGGTTTTTGGATGGCTATGAGTTCGCCATTCAATTCCATCCTTGCCGATCAGTACACATAACATCTAGAGGAACGTTTCAATCCCATCATCCCAAAGGACGTAAATTGAATACGTTATATGGATGACGTATTAGACATTGTTCCCAGGCCACTCGACACGACTGCTCTACTATGGAAGAGAAATGGGACGAATAATTCCTCTTCCTCGATGTTTCAGTTCTTAGGAACCAGAAGGAACTTTCCTTCAACGTTAACATAAAACGAAATAATAGAGACTATCCGCTTCATTATTTCTCACACCACGACTTCCAATTCCAAATTTATTCCCAATTTATTCATGATTGTAGAAAAAAGAGCCAGTGCTCTTGCCAAGAGTAACATTAAGATGGTCACCATGTCTTCTACCTCAGTTCGAGACTTGGTCAAGAAGAAAACCGTCAAATCCACCGACTGCAAAGTAGGCGTCAACACAATCCCATGCCTTGAGCAACGTATTAGAGTGCAGTGGACAACCTGCAGCAGAGATGACCAATACAATGCTTCCTCCAGCCACCGTAAAACCCATAATCACCTAATGAAATTTAACGAGGTCAAACTCATCATCAGTGAAGACCTAAATCATACAGAGTTGTCAAGAAAGTACTTTGATTGCTGCCATCAACAATATTTACAAGAACTCAGGCACCTTTATTATTTCAGAAGTTTTGAGTAAATTAATTTTTCACCACCAAGACACATCGAATAGACCAACTGGCTCATGTCTGGCAGGTATTTCTTCCACCTTTGTTGTCTGCACTGTTTACGCCCTTCCCTTCCCCCTCCCCCTCCCACTAGCATCCTTTCCCCCTCGCCCTAGTTTCTCTCCCCCCTCCCTTCCCACACCACACTTTTTTTTTTACACAGATTAATTTTACTGGTTAAGAGCTGTTATCATACCTCAGCTCATTTCAAAGCCCAGCACTATCTAAGGTATACTACCACCCCCAGGATGCGACCCACACCAGTCGACTAACACCCAGGTACTTACTTACTGCTAGGTGAACAGGGGTAGCAGGTGTAAGAAAACATACCCAGCTCTACCAATCGAGGCACCTCTTGTCCACTATGTAGACTCCACCTGTGGTTATCCTTGTAGTACTGGAGAAGACAGTCGTGGCGGAAAGATTTCTCAATTAAATATCCTAACACCGCACATGTGTATTACGTCACAATACCAGAATAAGTATGAAAGTCTCTCTATTAGAAGACATAAGAAAAACTAGAGATATCAATATTGTTTTTACAGTGGGGAAATGAACTTAACATAGTTAAATGTCAAATTTCAATTACTTAAGTAAGAGAAGGATAAATACCTCAAAACGAGCATAATATGCAGAACACAGGCAGACCATATCATACAATGCGAAAAGAACAGGTAAAAAAATATTTTAGAATACTGTTAAATAATTTGTCGTTAGTGAAAAACAGTAGGGTAAATGTAGTAAAGGTAAGGAAAATGACAGGGTTGATAATGAGAACTCTCATAGCAAGAGAAGCAAGGTTAGTGATGGTGCTTTTCAAATCACTTTTGTTCTCATGATTTGAATATTTCTCTGTGTTCACCGCCTTTGAAGGCAGGAGAGATAGCAGAGCTGGAGAACGTACAAAGGTCGTATACTGTCCGCACAGAGTCAATAAAACATCTAAACTATTGGGAATGCCTCAGGTCACTGAGATTGGTCTCTCTGGAATGGAGGAGATACCCGATAATATATTCCGGGAAAACTGAATGAATGTTTGTTGGTCAAGACGCTTCAGCATACTACCAGCAGTGATCAGCAGCTCACAACTTCTCAAGAACCTGGACAGCGTCCTGCTGCAAGCTGTGATGTGCAGCTGCGGTCCGCTCCTGCTGCAAGCTGTGATGTGCAGCTGCGGTCCGCTCCTGCTGAAAGCTGTGATGTGCAGCTGCGGTCCGCTCCTTCAAACCACCTGCACGGCACGGGAAGAAGAACCCTCAAAAATGTCACAGGTAAAGCACAGGTAGGGTCAGGTGGTCCATGCATTGTCTATGTTAAATGAATATTAATGATATTGTATCTTGTAATGGATTCATATAAGAATACTTATTGTATACGTAATGTGAATATCCATTAGTAATGCTCGAAGACGCACGGAATGGGGGGTGTGGTGGGGGGGAGGTGGGGGAGGTGGGGGGGAGGGAGGGGGTATGTGGTGGGAGGTGGGGGTGGTGGGGGTATGTGGGGGTAGGTGGGGGAAGTGGGGGAGGTGTTGAGGCAGGGGTGAGGAGGGATAGCAGGTGCACAAGACTCAGAACATCTGCTCTAAAAAAAGACCTGTCCCTGAGATTTTTTTATTCCCAAATATTATAGGGGTTAAAAAAAAAACCTAACAAATTAAACTTCTGGTTAACAATATATGACTAATTTAAAATTGTATCTAATTCGAAAGTCACATTTTATTCAGCGAGTTAAATGGTTTAAACAGAGATATAGAAGCAATATAAACGAAAGATTCTGTATAAAAATCAACTGAGATTAGTTAATTTCTGTACGCTAGTACATACATGGTGGGGATAGAAACATGTTAAGGTGAGCTAATATTTACAAACTGGAACATCATAGGCACATACATTCCCGTTCTACAATACCATTCGGGAACATGGTAATTCTGGTACAATATGAATATATCTGAGGAGGGCGATATATTACGACGAGAGTATTCTGTTCTTTAGGAGTTGGAAGAGCAGTAGCACAGCAGCTGTTACTGGGTATACTACGTTGAGCTCTGTTCTCTGCTGGTAATTCAATCACATAGTGGAATATGAAGTAAACGTAGCTGCAAAATAGTTACGAGTTTATCATAACTGTCACGGAATAAACACACACACACACACACACAAAGGATCAACAAGAGACTGTAGCCCAGAGAAGTATCACACAGTGAGAAAGGAAAGGAAGAAGAGGGAAGGAGAAGTGGCAGTGGTTCAAAAGCCTTCATTGCATAAGAATTGTGAGGTGGGCCCAGGGTGATAACGGCAGTGATATAGAACCCTCCAGTGAGGCTTAGAATGGAGCATGAGGGGGCCACAGTAGGACAACAATTAAAATACTGTTGACAACAGCAGAGAGAACAAGCAGATCATAAGGAACTTCAATCACAAAGAAACTGACATGGAAAACTGAGTCGCACGGGAACGGGGAACAGTAACATGGATAGCTTTGAGGCATCACGTGAGGGAAACTAGAAAAAATGAGAGGTAAGGCAGAGCCGACATGACTACATTTAACATTCACTATAAACGAAACAGATACAAGCGAAATTAACTATGAAATACCACTAAGTGCACGTGGTCACTCATTGTCAAGATTAAGTTACTTAGTAAAAGTGGGATTGGTAAGGAAAATGGAAGGAGAGGGCAGGAAAGTAATCAGAAGAGGAGACTATGAAGGTATGAGGAATATTGTGAAGAAAATGCACTGGTAAAAGGAACTGAGAGACAAAAAAGCCCAGGAAATGATGGAAAGACCAGACCAAGTGTAGAGAGGCAAGAAAAACATTTATACCAGATAAGAAAAAAAAATAGAGAGAAGCTTGTTCAAATAGTCCTAAAGCCAAAAGGCCAAAGGAATGCCAAAGAAATATAGAGGAACAAAACAAACCTGGGAAATGAGTAGAAGAGCTAGGAACAACTATTCATTGGCACGAGGGGAACAGAGGGAAAACTTAATAATAATAATAATCTTTATTTCTACAAGTACATTATCAAACTTATACAAACCTAGCTAACATCAGTGACATACTATACAGAAAGCCCCTGGTTATGCACAGCATTTTAGGCAAATTATGTTAATTTTGTCCCCAGGATGCGACCCACACCAGTCGACTAACACCTAGGTCCCTATTTACTGCTAAGTGAACAGGGACAGTAAGTGTCTTAAAGAAACACGCCCAAATGTTTCCACCCGTACCTGGGATCGAACCACGGACCACAATGTGTGAACTGAGAGCGCTACCAATCGAGCTACGGAACAAACAAGAACATGGCTAAAGGCTCAAGTGATAAGACCCAGAAATGGACTACAAAGTGGTATGCTGAAAATTGAGCAGAACGTTTGGTGAGGTCTTAGAGGAGAAAGAAATTAAAGGTAACAGAGAAGCAAGAACAGATCTATACACTAGAACAATGACGTAAGAATCTGGACATAGAAGAAACAATCGGACCTGACAACTAAGCCTTGAGGACACTAAGATAATAATAGAAATCTTGAGTGAGACCACAGGAAAGGTGTTCAATACGTCACTGGAGACAGGACAGCTACCGGCTAGCTGCAAGCTGGCTAACGTAATCCCATTATTAAAGAAGGACGGTAGACGAGATGGGTGTTAAGCTACACACTGGTGTCACTGACGTACATCCATTCCAAATCAATATAGAAGAGTGTTAAGAGAATACTGGAGAACCTAGGAATTACATTGTAAGTACATGCATTCAGAGATACCTGGAGTATACCTGGTGAGGGTTTCGGGGGTCAACGCCCCCGCGGCCAGGTCCATGACCAAGCCTCATGGTGGATCAGGGTCTGATCAACGAGGCTGTTACTGCTGGCCGCACGTAAATCGACGTACGAACCACAGCCTGGCTGATCAGGTACTGACTTTATGTGTCTGCCCAGAGCCTTCTTGAAGACAGCTTGGGGTCTATTGGTAATCCCCCTTATGTATGCTGGGAGGCAGTTGAACAGTCTTGGGCCCCTGACACTTATTGTGTTGTCTCTCAGTGTACTCGTGGGGTACATGTGAGTACACACACGCACGCACGCACACACACGCACACACGCACACACACACACACACACACACACACACACACACACCGATGGCATGGTGGCCAGCGCTCCTGCTTCACGCACGGAGGGCCCGGGTTCAATTCCCGGCGGGGCCGAAACATTTCGAAGTGTTTCGTTACACACACACACACACACACACACACACACACATACATACAACAGGCCTAGTGTCTAATCGACATGTGCCTAGGACAAAATGGTAACTAACACACACACACACACACACGAACACATACATACGCGGTGCCAAGGGGCTATGACTCGACCCCCGTAACCACAACTAGGCGAGTACACACACGCGCGCGCGCGCTCTGTATTCTTAACGCATATCTCACACTTGTTTTTTACGCAGGTTATCTACTGCATGTTTAGAACGTACGTCTTCTAACGTATAATCTGAACATATGTTTTGAACGTACGTCTTCTAACGTATAATCTGAACATATGTTTTGAACGTACGTCTTCTAACGTATGTTCTGAAAATATGTTTAGAACGTACGTCTTCGAACGTATGATCTGAACATATGTTTTGAACGTACGTCTTCTAACGTATGATCTGAACATATGTTTAGAACGTACGTCTTCTAACGTATGATCTGAACATATGTTTTGAACGTACGTCTTCGAACGTATGATCTGAACATATGTTTTGAACGTAGGTTTTCTTTCTTATTTCTAACGGAAAGTATTTTTTCTTAAAAATGTTTTAATAACGTATATTTTATAACGTGTTTTCCATTACGTTTATTTTATTACGCATGTTTCATTACATAACACGTACGTTATAGCCTATGTTTTATAACGTATGTTCCATAACGTACACTTCTAAACACAACACTTAACACTCACGACGCTTCACTTAAATAGATAAATTAAGGAGCTAACACAAGAGACTAAAACTGGTGGAAGAACTGCAAGAACACTGGTGGAAGAACTGCAAGAACACTGGTGGAGAACTACAAGAACACTGGTGGAAGAACTACAAGAACACTGGTGGAAGAACTGTAAGAACACTGGTGGAAGAACTGCAAGAACACTGGTGGAGAACTACAAGAACACTGGTGGAAGAACTACAAGAACACTGGTGGAAGAACTGTAAGAACACTGGTGGAAGAACTGCAAGAACTAACATTCGTGGAAGAACTGCAAAAATACCGGTGGAAGAACTGTAAGAACACTGGAAGAACTACAAGAACTAACACTTTTTGCCTATGTTTTCCAGTGGGGTTAAAATACTCAACATTCAAAAACCATAATTGGTAATTTATGTATATACTAAAGAGTGCATCTCTCTCAAAGGATATACTGTATATACTATGAGGTGTGTGAGTCTTAATGAATATTCACTGCGAGTTTATTGTAATAACTATTTAAGGGATTAATGTATTCCTCACTGATTGTGAACACGTAATCTGTAGACTTAATAACACTGAGTAGTCGATATGCTTTAAACTTAATTGACAAACTTTTCTGTGAAGTGTATATACATCATGAAATATCTCAGTTTATATAAGCAGAGAATTTGCAGCCTTAATGTAGCAGACAGGCTTCAAACTTACAAACCAGCCAACCTCTATCGATATATATATATATATATATATATATATATATATATATATATATATATATATATATATATATATATATATCCCTTCTCCTGTATATATTACTAAATGTAAAAGGAGAAACTTTTCCTTTTGGGCCACCCTGCCTCGGTGGGAAACGGCCGACGTGTTGAAAGAAAGATGAATATATATATATATATATATATATATATATATATATATATATATATATATATATATATATATATGTCATGCCGAATAGGTAAAACTGGTCAATTAGCAAGAACTTATATAAAATTAAGTTCTTCCTAAAATTTTCTCTTATGCATTTAAAGATATATATTTTGTATTTATGTTAATATACAAATTTATGATTTTGTACCAAAAGAACCTTAGGAAACTTGCCTAACCTTATTTTAGATAAGTTTACAATAATTTAATAATAAACAGAATGAAATATATTTTTTTTCGTTAGGTTCAGAATGATTTTTACGAAATTATTGCATACACAAATTTTCGCTTGTCTTATTCGGCAACAAGAGGGCAGCTATTTAAGCCAAAATCGCAAGTTTTACCTATTCGGCACGACATATACACTGAAAGTAGCAAAGTGTATATAGACCATGGGGTGTACTAATATCTCACCAAATATACATTTATGATTTTCTTTCAAAACACATACACATACACACACAAATACAAAAAAAAAAAATCGCAGAAATAAAATTCAAACTATTTCAGTGGATGATAGATTTTCTGTTTGAGATGGAAAAAAAAAGGTGAACATCGATAAAAGGAAAAAAAGTGGTGGTGGGTGAGAGTTGTTGGGTGGGCGACCAAGTGCTCCTCAGTCACTGTGCACATGACTTAATGTTTATAACTTGTTAGAGAACATGTTTCAGCACGATGAAAAAAAAGGTAAGAAAAATAAGCAATAAACACAGCTGTATATGTTTACAAGACGATATTGGGAAATTGAGCAAATGACATGATGGATGGAAAGAGAGAGAGAGAGAGAGAGAGAGAGAGAGAGAGAGAGAGAGAGAGAGAGAGAGAGAGAGAGAGAGAGAGAGAGAGAGAAAACAGAGATAGAAATTATTATTAACAAACTTCTCACAGATAAAACGCAACAACTGTCAGAAACTCATATTTTACTGTAGCAGCATTGCCCGAGGCCAGACTTCCTTGCTGACTGCCTGATCAACCAAACTATTGTAGCCAATGGCTCGCGGGCTTGTACATCTACTACAACAGAGCTGATCAGGCACTTGCTCTATCACAGCTGCTTCCAGTTTTTCTTTCCAGCAGCCAATATTATATATGCGATTTACACGTCTTCCCATCTCATTGTTTTTATTGCATGATTTTATATATTAGAATACAGCCGATATTTTCCATGCATGACGAATAGATAGCTAACGTCCTGATAGTGAGAGATTGTTCAGTCTACCTGTATAGGATAGACTGTAATTCTTACTGGGGGTTTAGTAGCTTCCAGGGGTTTCCACACTGACCTGTTATAATAATAATAATAATATCTTTATTTACTACAAGTACATGTACATGGTATACAGGCCTACAGGATACAGGATTTTTTTTTTTTAAAGTTGCTAATTTTGTTGAGAAGTGTTTAGTAATAATGATAATTTCTTCTAAGGCAAGAGCAAATCTGTGTATGCAATAATTTCGCAAAAATCATTCTAAACCTAACTAAAAAAAATTCAGTGTGTTTCTTTATTATTAAATTATTGTAAACTTATTTAAAATATATTTAGTTGGATTAGGCTAAATAAAATTGAGCTTGTTATAATAAGGTTAGGTAAGTTTTCTAAGGTTCTTTTTGTACAAAATTATTAGTTTTTACATTAACATAAATGAAAAAAATATATCATTAAACATATGAGAGAAAATTTTAGAAAGACAATTCTAAATGAGTTCTTGCTAATTGACCAATTTTACCTATTCGGCACGACATATATATATATATATATATATATATATATATATATATATATATATATATATATATATATATATATATATATATAATGCAAACAAAAAGTAAAAGAAGCATAAGATAAAAATAATAATAACTAACGAAATAACATAAAGCAGTGACGTCGAGGATGTAAGAGAGAAACAGAGTAGCCAATCAAACCATCAATGTTGTCACTGCACTATAATCTTTTTTCACATAAATAACGACGTAACTGTTAAAATAACAATATACATCGAAATTTGACAGAAATACATTACTAGACCAACGCAACCAGAATACAACAAACACATTTTTCCCAAAATTTATAACACTTTTATTGGTACTCGCAAAACATCAAATGGTATTCAAATTAAACTCTGTTTCAATTCTGCTCCATAAAACAATTTAGAATTCGATCTCAGCAGTGTTGGTTTTCCCAGTGAAATATACCAACACGAGAGAGAGAGAGAGAGAGAGAGAGAGAGAGTACAGTAGGGAGAAAAAATTCACTATTTTGGTTCATAACGCTGCCGTGGCTATGCAACAACACCCACGTCCTTTCACCCACCCTCAGTCTACACACAGACCATCAGTGCTCAGTCTACATTTAGTTTACACTCAGCCTACAATTAGTCCATAATCAACTAACCCCGTCAGTCTACACTCAGTCTCAGTTTCTCTCTCTCTCTCTCTCTCTCTCTCCCTCTCTCCCTCTCTCCCTCTCTCCTCCCTCTCTCTCTCCTCCCTCTCTCTCTCCTCCCTCTCTCTCTCCTCCCTCTCTCTCTCCTCCCTCTCTCTCTCCTCCCTCTCTCTCTCCCTCTCTCTCTCCTCCCTCTCTCTCTCCTCCCTCTCTCTCTCCTCCCTCTCTCTCTCTCTCCTCCCTCTCTCTTTCTCCTCCCTCTCTCTCTCTTTCTCCTCCCTCTCTCTCTCTTTCTCCTCCCTCTCTGTCTCTCTCCTCTCTTTCTCTCTCTCCCTCCCTCTCTCTCTCCCTCCCTCTCTCTCCCTCCCTCCCTCTCTCTCCTCCTCTCCCTCCTTCCCCCACTATCAACACCCACACTTCCCTCTCGCTCCCTCAATCCCTCGCAGAAAAATACCTCTCGGATTTTACTCGAATTTTCATTCAAAAAAAAAAAAAACCCAGTTACATAGAACGGAAAAACTCGTTATCTTTTAATAAAGAATATATAGGATACTGACATTCCCATATAGCAAGCAGGAGTACAGGAGCTGCCTGCCAGCCAGCCTGCCTGCCTGCCTGCCAGCCAGCCAGCCAGCCAGCCAGCCTGCCTGCCTGCCTGCCTGTTTGCCTGCCTGCCTGCCAGCCAGCCCACTACCACCCACGACAACCAGCCCACTGTCACCCACGACAACCAGCCCACTACCACCCACGACAACCAGCCCACTGCCACCCACGATAACCAGCCCACTACCACCCACGACAACCAACCCACTACCACCAACTTGCAATGTCTCACAAGGGACTGCACACGGAAAAAGCGAATTACATTGCATAGACAGGTGGCTTCCCCTATTCCCTTCCCCTCTACCTCCCCCCTTCGTCTGTAGTATTGCTGTCGTAACAGAGAGCCAAGAGCAAGAAACAGGGAGGTGTCAGTTGTGACTAGCAATTGTCCACAAGACGGGGACTGCTTATTCACACACGTGACTTCCTTCTGTATCTACAGTAATATTTCTTCGAGTCCCATTTTTTTCCTGGTGCCTAACTCATTTACTAATCTCTTCGCTTTCTTCTTCGTGGAAATTATTTATAAATTCTGCTGTTGTCTGTTACTGTCGTTGTGCTGGTGTTTCCCTCCTGCTCTGTTTTAAACACTGTTTAGTTCCTCACATGCTTCCTTATCGTCTCTTTCCCTCTTATTACCTCCTCTCTTGGTCTCTCTCCATCTTTTGTGACTGTGAAGGAGTTTCGTTTCTGCTTCACCCTGAGACACAGTCTCCTTTTCAAATTGTTTCTCCTCCTCCCTTCTTATTCTCGCGTAATCATTTCTGCCTCTTCTACTTAATTCGCCTGTTTATTATCTTTATTGAGCTCATAGCCTTTTATGGCTTTTTTATTCTTCTCTTTGCCTCTCTGCATTCCTGGTTCATCCATAAGCTTTCTTTATTTTTCTTATTTTTTTCCATCGTACTTAATATGAATTTCTCATTTGTTTTAATGTGTTCATCCCTCAAACCATCCTCTGAACATCTAAGTGCACGTCTCACATACAGTTTCAGTAGTAAGTTTATTCAGGTATACACAAATACAGTTACATAGATTATCATACATAGCAGCATATGTGTAGAGATCCCAGGATAACCCAAAAAAGTCAAACAGAGTGACTTATTTCCATTGGGGTCCATTTTATACCTTAATATTATACACTGTAGGAGATATATGTTTTTATACTATAAAGAATATATACTAGGAATAAGGTAAAAAGATTTATTTACATTTACATGTATGTTAGCTAAAAAAAATAAAAAAATATTCTCCTCCCTTTCTGTCGCTACATTCATTAGGTACCTTTTGGCTCTCTTCTTAAACTGGCTCATGCTATGACTGGCTTTGACATGTGCAGGCAGTCTGTTCCATTCCTTTATTGCTGTACAATAAAAGGTGTTTGAAGCCTGGCCACTGACTGTGGGTACTACAAAGTTGTGCTCTCTTCCCTTAGTACTATGACTGATTTGGTTCCCAGCTTGACAAAATTGGCAGCAAGATATTCTGGACACTGTTTGTGAACAATTTTATAAACTTGATTCAATTTAAGTTGTATTACTCTGTCTTCAATATTCAGCATATCCAATTGTTGTAATTCATCCTGGCCTACATGTTCTCTTGGTCCCAGGTCCAGGATGAATCTTACCATTTTGTTCTGGGTGATTTGCAGCTTATCTTTCAGTTTTTTGTCAAGGCAGAGTACCATGAAGAGCAAGCGTAGTCCATATGACATTGTATAAGGGCTAGACATAGGGTCCTGCGAGCCTCAGTAGGTAGACACTGTGCTTGTCTGTTGAGGAACTTCAGTCTGACATTCGCTTTCTTTACTACACTGTTACCTATCATTCTACTGACATGCATGGGTCAGGGGATTCCCAGATATTTACTGAGGAAACTGAAGTGATGGGTTCCCCATTACACGGACATTAAAATTATTTACCTTCTCAGTTTATATTTCGTGCCAGTATGGCTTCTGTTTTCCGAGTGTAACGATAGTTTGTTGTCTACTAACCATTTGCTGCAGGACTCCAGTTCCAGTGTTAATACATTAGATATATCTTGTGGGTCTTCACCTGACACTAACAGAGTGGATGACAGTGCTCTGTTAGTGTCACGTAAAGACCCACAAGATATAGCTAATGTAATAACACTGGAAATGGAGTCCTGCAGCAAATGGTTAGTAGACAACAAACTATCGTTACACCTCGGGAAAACAGAAGCCGTATTCTTTGGCACGAAATATAAACTGAGAAGAGTAAATAATTTTAATGTCCGGTGTAATGGGGAATCCATCACTTCAGTTTCCTCAGTAAAATATCTAGGAATCCCCTTTGACCCATACATGTCAGGAGAATTGATAGGGAACAGTGTAGTAAAGAAAGCTATTTCTCGCTTAGGTTAGGTTAGTTTAGCTTAGGTTAGGTTAGGTTAGCTTAGGTTAGGTTAGATTGCCCTCTATAGATAAAAAAAATAACCACTTATAAATCACTGAGCGCGCTAGAATAAAGTCACATTTTCACTGTTTAAGGCGTCTTCAACAGTCACATGTATATTATCATGTACCTTTGATACGTTTTGAGAGTTTTCTTACTCCCGCAGCCCAGCTCTGGGCTAAGCTTGTCTATTAGGTCTATCAGTCTGTTGCTGCTGGCGGTCTGCTGGCCCATATATCCATCACAGTCTGATTGATTTGACACTTGGCGGAGGCACCTGTGGAGTTTCTTCTTGAAGACTTCCACGTTTGTTCCAGCAGTGTTCTTGGCATGTTCTGGTAGGATGTCACAAAGTCTAGGACCAGTGTCTCCCACATCTCTCACTCCAGAGTGTTGTTAAAGCAGTGTTCAGATGTGGGATTAGACCCTCAAATACGTTCCACGATTGTAATGAGAAGGATGGAGGAACACCTGGAGAGGGAGAAATTCATCAAAGACAATTAGCACGGATTCAGGGAAGGCAAATTATGCCCAACAAACCTCTTGAATATCTACGACTTAGCTACGGAGGTCAACCAAGACTGGCAGACTTGGGTGGACTTATCTTTCTTGACTGTAGAACCCGTCCTACGCAGGGTGGCCCGAAAAAGAAAACCTTTCATCACCATCATTCACTCCATCACTGTCTTCCCAGAGGCGTGCTTACACTACATTTATAAAACTGCAACATTAACACCCCTGCTTCAGAGTGCCGGCACCGTACTTCCCATCTCCAGGACTCAAGTCCGGCCTGCCGGTTTCCCTGAATCCCCTCATAAATGTTACCCATTTGAAAATATATTAGCTAAAGTTCTGTATACGCCTCAAACTGTCAGACATAACTCACCCGTCTCTTTATATTTCGTTATCTGTTATATAACACAACGTTCGGTACTTGGGCACCAACTGTTTCTGGTGTGCGTGAGCGATCTACCTGACAGGATTTAATCAGGTGTATATGTGTTTCCTGATGTTTAAATAAGATAAAAATGTGGTCAGATAAATGAAACGTGGAATTAAACACAAGAAAACGCAAGGTAATGAGAATCGGAAGTGTAGACGGGAGATAAGAAATGGAATACAGCCAAGGGAAGAAACACTGACTGTAACAAAGAGGACCTGTGGATCACAATTACGACAAATATAACACCAGAGGAGTATACAAACTGGATAATATGGCACCATACATAAGACTGGCAAAAATTAGATTATTCATTAATCTAAACACACACACACGAGGCATTAAACTACAGACCTGTGTCACTGACGTGTATACTATGCAAAGTCATGGAGAAGATCATCAGGAGGAGAGTGGTGGAGCACCTAGAAAGACACAAGCTTATAAACGACAACCAGCACGGTTTCAGGGAAGGAAAATCCTGTGTCACTAACCTACTGGAGTTTTATGACAAGGTAACAGAAGTAAGACACGAGAGAGAGGGGGTGGATAGACTGCATTTTCTTGGACTGCAAGAAGGCGTTCGACACAGTTCCTCTAAAGAGGTTAATGCAAAAGCTAGAGGATCAGGCACACGTAACAGGAAAGGCATTGCAATGGATCAGAGAATATCTGACAGGGAGGCAACAACGAGTCATGGTACGTGACGAGTAGGGTTCCACAAGGGTCAGTCCTAGGACCTGTACTGTTTTTGGTATATGTGAATGACATAACGGAAGGGATAGACTCAGAAGTGTCCCTGTTTGCAGATGATGTGAAGTTAATGAGAAGAATTTAATCAGTCGAGGATCAGGCAGGACTACAAAGAGACCTGGACAGGCTACAAGCCTGGTCCAGTAACTGGCTCCTTGAATTTAACCCTGCCAAATGTAAAGTCATGAAGATCGGGGAAGGAAAAGAAGCCCGCAGACAGAGTACAGTCTAGGTGGCCAAAGACTGCAAACCTCACTCAAGGAAAAAGATCTTGGGGTGAGTATAATACCGAGCACATCTCCTGAGGCACACATCAACCAGATAACTGCTGCAGCATACGGGTGGCTGGCAAACCTAATAATAGCGTTATAATACCTCACTAAGGAATCGTTCAAGACTCTGTATACCATATACGTCAGGCCCATACTGGAGTATGCAGCACCAGTTTGGAACCCACACCTGGTCAAGCACGTCAAGAAATTAGAGAAAGTGCAAAGGTTTGCAACAAGACTAGTCCCAGAGCTAAGGGAATTGTCCTACGAAGAAAGGTTAAGGAAATCGTCTGACGACACTAGAGGACAGGAGGGTTAGGGGAGACATGATAACGACATATAAAATACTGCGAGGAATAGATAAGGTGGACAGAGACAAGATGTTCCAGAGAGGGGACACAGAAACAAGGGGTCACAATTGGAAGTTGAAGACTCCTATGAGTCAAAGGGATGTTAGGAAGTGTTTCTTCAGTCATAGAGTTGTCAGGAAGTGGAATAGCCTAGAAAGCGACGTAGTGGAGGCAGGAACCATACATAGTTTTAAGACGAAGTTTGATAAAGCTCATGGAGCAAGGAGAGAGAGGACCTAGTATCAATCAGTGAAGAGGCGGGGCCAGGAGCTATGACTCGACCCCTGCAACCACAAATAGGTGAGTACATATATGCACATACACACACACACAAACACATACGAGGAGAGGTTACGGGAAATCAACCTGACAACATTGGAAGACAGGAGGGATAGAGGGGATATGATAACGACATACAAAATATTGAGAGGAATCGACAAGGTGGACAGAGACAGAATGTTCCAGAGGTGGGACACAACGACGAGGGGTCACAGTTGGAAGTTGAAGACTCAGATGAACCACAGGGATGTTAGGAAATATTTCTTCAGTCACAGAGTTGTCAGGAAGTGGAATAGTCTGGGAAGTGATGTAGTGGAGGCAGGATCCATACATAGCTTTAAGAAGAGGTATGATAAAGCTCATAGAGCGGGTAGTGTGACCGAGTAGCGGCCAATGAAGAGGCGGGGCCAGGAGCTGTGAATCGACCCCTGCAACCACAACTAGGTGAGCACAACTAGGTGAGTACACACACACACACACACGCATGTCCTACGAGAAGAGGTTAAAGGAAATCGACCTGATGACACTGGAGGACAGGAGAGATAGGGAGGATATGATAACGACATATAAAATACTGAGAAGGATTGACAAGGTTGAACGCAGCAACAAGGGGTCACAATTGGAAGTTGAAGACTCAGATGAATCACAGGGATATTAGGAAGTATTTCTTCAGTCACAGAGTTGTCAGGAAGTGGAATAGTCTGAGAAGTGATGTAGTGGAGGCAGGATCCATACATAGCTTTAAGAAGAGGTACAATAAAGTTCATGGAGCAGGAAGAGTGACCTAGTAGCAACCAGTGAAGAGACGGGGCCAGGAGCTGTGACTCGACCCCTGCAACCACAACTAGGTGAGTACAACTAGGTGAGGTGAGTACACATACACCACACACATACCCCACATACCACAGACCACACACACACACACACACACACACACACACACACACGACACACACACATACACACACACACACTCATTGAAATCAGTGGCATTACGGGATTTCAACCAGGAAGATAAAAACTTGGAGAGCTGTGACTCGTATGCTTGAATCTATAATGCAGAATGTTGCTATATAAAATTAGTGAAAAGTTAAAAAATCTGAGGAGTATAGAAGAAACAACGAACTGACGAAGCTGAATCTTGTTTTTACCTACAAGACAACATATGATAATTGTTGGAGACCTCAACCAATGAACTCCATGCATTGATTTTTATCTAAACACTTTGTAGATTTTCTCACCTTTGACTCCCGAAGATTGAATGAGGATGTCAGCTCATCCGTCCTTAGTGCTGTCCTTACGACATTATACGGCTTAACATAACGAGGAGACAAATAAAAAAAATCAGCCTGGCAGTGAGAGGGAACAATGGTTAGTCCTTCGCTGGAGGTCCACGGTGAAGGTAATAACCAGGCAAACTACTTCACTACGCGTAGCCGGAAGTTCCAGTGCTGCCGTACTCCTCGTTATTAGCATGTGGCTAAACTTGGTTTGGCTGTCGTTACTCTTAAAGAAGAATGCCAAGTAGTCCCTCACAACAGGAATCTTCACAGTCATTGGAGGATGTCTAATTTTGGTTCATCTCTCGGGGCAAAGCAAGCCAAAGCAAAACCGGTATTAGAAAAATGTGCTTGACCAGTTGACCTTAGTCAAGACTCGGTTGGAATATTTACCTGGTTATATAAATGTACCTCCAAATGACTATGAATGGACAGTTGGTACCAGCAGTCAAGAAG